>BMAO01002042.1:0-26310 GCA_019973975.1 Trichonephila clavata
CTGGAAACAAAGCTCAAAAGACTTTCTTTCTTTTCTTCTGTTAATTATTATTCACTCCATTCTTGATTATAATAACACCCAAGATCTCCAGAGATCCACATTAATGTAATTAGAAGCTTTCCGGGTCATATCTTAATACTCTCTCTCTCTTATGATATTTCGGTGAGCCATTCATGAGCAAGGTCTAGAAAAGGAAAAAAAAAGATAAAAGAAAGACTAAATTTTTTTTTAAAAAAATATGACTAATGCAATTACCACAGAAAAAAAATATTCTAAACAAATGATATCCATATTGTTATCTGAAATAGAGAGATGATTCTTAATATATTATTCGGTTAAGAGCACGAATGACTTTTAAAGAAATTTTTAACTGAATTAGAAGAAAATTGGGGCACTCCATGCAGGTTCATAAAAAAATAAATAAGAAGGAAGTTCTGTTTTACAATTCGTCATTTCATCAGAGAAATATCTAATAACAACATTATTTACTCTAAGTAATGTTTCAAATGCTATTTTCAAGTTCGTTTCTATAATGATGTAGGAATGATTAAAATGAAAAATTATAATTTGAAATATGATTAACTAGGAATTTAACACATTGCTCTTTTTAAAAAAAATAATATATCCAATAGTTGGATTGAAATTATTTTTCTCGTGATTTCGAAATCTCTCTGTGAGGAAAAGATGCTCTATGGTTTATTATAATAAAATAATACAAAATATTAATTTGTTTGTAAAGTACAACTCCAAGGGGAATCAATTTTAGAAGTTTGAGTTTATTGTGGTAAAAATTCAAAGTGTTCAAAATGAAACAGCATTTTACAGAGCTAAAATCGTTACAAGAAAATTTAGGTGTATTTAATAGCTTCTAAGTATTAAATTTTCAGAAAAATAATAACCTACTGTCGAAATTACAATACACGATAAAGTGGAAGACGGAAAGCAACTTGGATACAACTGTGATAATCGACGGTACACTGAAAGAGAGCTAGCTATATTATGAAATGTTGTCATGTTACACTGTACTACTCACTATTCAATATTCACCAATTAGTTTATATAATCACTGCTTTCCATTGTTTATATTGTAGAAAAATAATTCTTAAAATCACAAATAACAAAAATTAAGTCTTCTTCGATTTATTTTCGAAACTTCAATCCTTTTTGACAAAACTAAATTTTAAAACTTATTTTTTTAATTATTTACTAATAATTTCTATATCGTAGAATATATTTTTCTCATAGAAGGTTTTCATTGATAATATTTGTTTTTCTTTATGTAACTGAGATTCAGTCTAATGTATAATATGGGAGAAAAAATCAGAGATACTGCTCACTTAAAGATTTTTACTTTAAAAAAATTTTATGAAAACAAATTATGTGAATAAATGTACCGCGTATGGATTAGAATTTAGCTATAGTATAATTTTCCATCAAATGTAACAGATAAAATTTTGTGCCTATGTAACATAAACAAAGAGTCATTTGTACCGTAAGCTCATACAAAATCTGATCCTTCACTAAATTTCTCCATAACCTATTAATTGAAGACAAAAATGAAAAAATGCTAAAGAACAACTTAGTTTAGCTTTTCTTTAGTTTTTCAGACTTATATTTTTCTTCCTTTCGAAGAATTGAAAAAGATATTTATTATTTTTAATACTCATTGAGATAGTCAATCAGTTTATAATATATATATATATATAATAAAATATATAATATATATAATATAATATATATATATCAATAAGCATTGTAATAAAGCTATAATTAAAAAGAGTAAAGAAATTATAGATTTTTAAAAATAAAAAATATTTATTCAGTTCATAGTTATGACTTTGAAGATCTTTTTAATTCCATTAATATCATTGATATAATTGGGGTAATTTTAGATAATCATAGAAATTATGACAATATTAATTTCACAAAAATTTAGAACTCTAATAATTTAGTCTTAAAGGAAATCTACATTAATTTTAATGGTTCTCTGTACAAACAAACCAAAGATTTGCCTCAAAGTGGCCCTGCTGGCAATAGTTTGGCTAATTTATATTTATACTTTTACGAAAATAATTATATTATTAATAATGCTTATTACATATTTAGATACATAGATGACCTAATTATTTTTGATAAAAATGATAATTTTAACACCAGTATTAATTTTTATCCGGAATATTTAAAGCTAATTAAAATTAATAGTAGTCCAGTTAAAACTAATTAGTTGGATGTATCATCGTGTATTAATGACTATAAATTACATAGCAATATTTATGATAAAAGAGATGATTTTAATTTTAACATTCTTAAAGTGCCTTACTGGAATTCCTATAACAATTTATAGAAATATTATTTTCAATTATATTTATCGTAATAACGTATTAGTTAGTGATAAATTTAATATATATTTAAATCGTAATAACTTTATTAAACATTGTATGGAACACGGATACCCTCCAAAATTTATAAAAAGTTACCTAACAGTTAAATAAAATATGTTATTGGTTTAAAAGTTTATCGATAGATGGCGCCTCAAGCTATTTAATTAACAATATTATATTTTCACAAAAATTAATTGTATATGTCTGTGTGGTACTTTTATTTTCTATAAATTTTAAAATAAAATATAGAGTTTTTAAATGTGTATATATAGTATTAATGTTATTTTATCAAAACTTAATAATTTTATGCGATACTGTTATTGTCCATAGCCGGGAATATGAGTCACGTGGTAAGTCTTAATCTAATAGTCTAACTTTGATTTTAAATATTTTTAGTAATTATTATAGGCTATAATATTATCGTTTTACATTAATATATTATGGTTTTATCTATAATGATAGTTAAATTTCTCTAGAAAATTTCTTGCTTTCCCTATGGCCTGAGTATTGGCAAATTCAGGTGAAGGTTGGCTGGCCGAAAAACATTGTTTAAACCTGCGTTCCTGGTTCCTAAGGCTAGGAGTTTGCTATAGTATTTCTGTGGCTAAATCTATTTTATCATGACTATAGTTATCTTAGGTATATAACTATTTTTTCTATATTTTTGTAATATATATTATATATATAATTTTTCGGTATATTTTCAATTTTACTCACAAGCAAAAAAATAACAAATTTCTGTACCCAAAATTTCCTATCTAACATTTAGAATAATATTTATTGATGATATATTCAGCTGATGTTTGCAAGCAAATTTGACGTTATAATAATAGATGTAAACATTTTTTTGCTCCAACAGTGATATTCAAATTATATCATCAGCATATATATTTTTTACAATGTTATTACTCCTCTGAATACGATAAGGGTACTCCTCCCCATCACACTTAAAGCTTATTTTACACCCTGGCATTCGTGAGCGATACAAAACAAGGAGTGTTTGTTATCATCGATTTTCTCTCTCACCCGAGAGGGGACCTGTAGCCTACGGAACATCCTACTTTACCATAAACGCCCCTTTTACCCCCAAATGACTCTTAGGAGGCTTTCCTGCATTTTCTCGACGTTGCATCTGTTAGATATCGCTTTCAAAGCCCTATCTGAAACCCAACGGTGCACTAAGCTATTAATTATGCACCAGGATAACTTTGTGAAGTGGTACGAAATGACGCCTATCTTTAGCTGAGCTGGTATAGCGTTACAGTATTAAGCATGTTTCATGCTTTTGGATTATTGGGGGGGTTAGCTTTGAACTGAGTGTAAGTGTAGTTTAAATTATAAGTGTGGAAGACCGTTATTTTCGAAACCATACAACTATTTAAAAATAATGTTTCGTAATTATTAGTAGAAACTTTCTAGTTGCATATAAACTTCAACTCTTAAAGTAACCTGCAATACTTGAAATGATTTTTAAATTTTGGATAAGGTTAATTTAAAACAGATATTTTACAGTCATAAAATGTGTCAAAAGCTAGAGATAGAAAAACAAAGCAAAATAATTTGAAAAATTCATTTTATACAAAATTTATTTTGATTCCAATTCATATTGCTATCCCTTAAGGATTGTTACATTTGAAAGCTTCAGATTTTGGCCAAAGCACTTTGAAAAAAAATGTGTTACTTATAAAGACATTGAGAATTTTTTTTGTACAAAAACTTTTAGAAATACGAAATGTTAGAATCAAAAAATTAAATATTACTTTTGTATTTTACATCTTAACCCATAATTCCACGGTGTTTTTAAAAAGACATAAGTTATTTATTTTTACTGCAAATTATTTTTAATTCCCTTTTAAACGTTTTCTATTTTATTTGTATCCAGCAATGATTTTGTCTATAAATGAATATATTTCACACTCACACCCACATACACACGCACGCACACTCATACACGCACACATACACATATACACTCACGCACATACACAAACACGCACAAATACACACGCACACACACATATGTATGTACACTGCTGGCCACCGTAAATGCAACACCCTAAAGGAAGTACGCAAATAACATTGAATTTACAACATGCATTAGCGGAGGTGAGATATGCAAATGATTAGAATTTCAGCGCAGACACACATCATGCACGCCCGTGGTACCACCTCAAAGCGCTATTTAAGGCTTGGAGATTTCGACAATTTCAAGTTCGGCAATTATGTTTTTCTTGTGGTTATTTCAAAAAACGATCAGTTTTTGATCAAGTATCCGAGTTCGACAGAGGAAGGATAGTGGTTTACCGAGATTGTGGATCACCTTCAGGGAAATCGGTAGTCGTGTTAGACGAAACCAAACAACTGTAATGCGGATATGTGACCGTTGGATGCAGGAGGGCACGACGGACCGACATGGTCGATCCAATCCACCTCAGTGCACCACTTCAGGTGAGGACAGGCAAATTGTGCGCATGGCAGTGGCGGATCGCTCAGTCGCATCACGAACCATAGCACAGCACATTGAGTCTGCAACGCATCATTCAGTGTCTGTGCGTACCATTCGATGCCGTTTACAGCAGAGTGGTCTGTCCGCAAGACGTCCATTGCTTGGTCTCCCTTGACGCAGAACCTCAGACGTCTCCGCCGCCAATGGTGCAATGAAAGGAGGATGTGGGCGGCAGAATGGAATGAAGTTGTCTTTACTGAGCAGTCACGCATCTGTTTGCAACGTCACGATGGTCGGTTTGAGTCTGGAGACACCGTGGAGAGAGGATGCTGAACAGCTGCGTTATGCACCTCCACACTGGTCCTGCTCCGGGTATTATGGTATGGGGCAGTATTGAATATCACTTTTGCACTCCTCTAGTACGCATTACCAGTACTTTAAACAGCCAGCGCTACATCTACGAGGTGTTGGAGCCAGTTGTCCTCCCTTACCTTCAGGGCTTGGCCACAGCCATATTTCAACAGGATAATGCGTGACCACAGGTGGCGCGCATTGTCTAAAGTTCTTCGTCAATCAACCAGATTGAATTGCTTCCATGGCCGGCTCGCTCTCCGGATCTTTCGCCGATAGAAAACATGTGGTCCATGGTTGCTCAACTATTGACCCAAATTACACCCCAGCTGCCACACCAGATCAACTTTGGCAACGTGTGGATGCTGCTTGGTCTGCTGAACCCCAAGAACACATCCAAATCTCTTTGAATCAATGTCGAGACGTGTGGCAGCGATGATTTCCAACAATGGTGGCTACACTTTCTACAATTCTGGCAGGAACCACACTTCACAGAAGTCCACAAATTTAATCATTTGCTACTTGATCAACATGTTATCTACAAATAAATTTTGTTGTACTATCTCTTGTCTTTCTGGTATTGAATTTACGGTGGCCAGCAGTGCATATGTACGAATTCCCTTAATATCATTTTTAGTAATTTTTTTAATTATTTGGTCCATTCCTTCAGGACTCCCTTTAATTATCTTAATTGGCCTACTCGCATAATCGAGATTGTAATTGTAATCGAATAGTAAGATTGCATCAGAATCTATCGGTGGTAATTTCTGAGCAATCATAGCTTCTGTTAGGAAAAGTCACTCAAATTTCACTGCCCAGTATAAAAAGCGACAATTCTTTGTTCCACTCTCTCTTTGTCTGTTTGTCCTCGGCGTGAATCCATCTTCTCTTACTTCCACTGTGTCGATTTTGTTTGCGGAGTATTCATCCCTGTTAATTATGAAATACAAATGTGGTTGTCATTTTACGTTAATATGTGTGTGAATATAAAAAAGATGAACTTTAATTCAGAAGATGTGTCTTCGAATTCAAATAAACCACCGGCTAACGCTACACATATATAACCGTGGGTAAATCCTAAAATGCTTCCCCTGTCGACTGTGGTCACAGTTATGTATGAAAGTCAAAACATAGAATGAGACTTTAAGAAGTCTCAGGGAAGAAGTCCCTTAACAGATATCCGGCAATCGAAAAAAAAATCTTTCCTTAAGCCAATGTGAGTTAGAATTAAAACGGAACAATCATTTGAAATATTTACCACATGATAATCATAAAAATTTACACTATTTCTCAAATTTTCAGAGAATTTGAGAAACATTTAGAAAGTTATAACGAAATATAAATTGTACAATTTTTCAAGAATATGAAAATTAGTAATTTACATCGCGCAGGATTTTGAAGTACAAAATTGATAAACAATTACAAAATTAGTTTTACTTGTATAAAAATGTTCACTTTGAAGTAATACTAATTTTTAAGAAATTTAGAGAAAAAAAAATATTTTTTAAATACAATTAGAACAAAAAATTTAAAATTTTAAGAAAAAAAATAAACATTTTAAAAAAATCTATTTTTTTTTTAAAAATTTTTTTTGTATAAGTTATAAAGATCCTTATTTTGAACACTTGTAACAAATTTCAAATTGATATCATATATATATATATAGTTTCAAAGAAATCCTGCGTGCAAGCTAATTTTTTTTTTTGAAAAAAATGCAGATTAATATAAGAAATAGATAGGGTTTTTGTTTAAGTTTCACTAGTTATTTCTTAATAACTTCGGAAGTTTTCAAAGTATCAACAAAATTTTGCCATCAAAATGCTCAGAAATGTTAAGGCTTAATATATATATTTTTTTCAAAAAATTGAAAAATTTGCAATTTAAGAGTCCTTAGCTGTCTCAGAGAGAAGACATAACTTTAATTTTCCACGTAAGTACCAATTAAATTGAGACATTTGTCATACCGCTTGATAAGATGCGAAAAGCCTTCCAGGAAAAACTCAGGGCTTTGTATATGGGAAGTGTGTTTAGCAGCTTGTTTGAACTCTGCATTGCTTCCAAAGCAACTCCCGACGATAACCTTCTTTAAAGTCGGAAGAGATGAAAGTTACTTTTTGTGAGATCAGGACTGTATGGCGGGGGGGGAAGGTATAGGCGCTCCTAACCAAGAATTGCAATAGGGTCTTGCTCTGCCGCTACCGAATGTGTTCTCGTATTTTCTTTAAAGAACTAACCATCTGATCTGAGAAGACCAGACCTCATTTTTTTAATCATATATTTCAATTTCGACAGAATGTTACATTACTACGTAGCATTGCTGGCTCCAACCTCCAAAAAGTACTCCAACAAAACTCCCTGGGAAGCTCAGAAAATTTTAAGGCAGTGCTTCTCAAACTTTCAATATTTGCGACCCAATATTCAAACATAATTTTCATTGCAACCCCCCTCCATACAAATAACAATGCATTGAATTCATTAATACTATACTTTGACACTAAAGTTGCAATACGACTTTTTATTAAGTGCCACCGGCGTATATAAACATCTCGCTCAGCCAAAGCGTTAATTGCTCCGGACCTATACATACGTCTTTCCGAAGTACGATATTTACTGCGCACTGTTATCCATAAAATTATTCCGATGGCTTTGAAATTCAATAAATGGACCTTGACAGAGATTGCAAAGGATTTACTTATTTCAGAGGATTCCCTCTTTATTCCACCCCCAATACATCACATGCGCTCGCCTACATGGAAAACGGTGGCATTGGGGAGCGAATCGCGTAACTTTCAATCGGTAGTTAAAGGATTAATTATAAACCGTAGAAATTATCAAGATAAGTGTTAATTTTTGAATATTACTTTATATATGCAAGCCCATGAGGTGTGTGTGTGTTACTAATAATGTTTAAACTTGTTCTTAGTATTATTAAATAAATATAAAAATACATTGTGCAGTACTTATCATTTATAAATGTATTATATCAGTGCAAATCTCCGAATGTATTTTGTTTGTTTACTTTCAGTAAATTAATAATTTTTTGAAATATATAATCTTTCGTTTTCAATTTTTCAATATGCTCACGCCCCCCTCGTAGAGTTATCACGCCCCCTTAGGTGGGCACGCCCACAGTTTGAGATACACTGCTCTAAGGAGCACTTTTCTTTAGAGGGAATTGTTTTATACTTCTCTCGGAAAGGTGATGATGAATGATCACCTATGGATTTCCTTTCCAAATATTCGGTCTTTGATTCGTGCACGAAATGGACTTAGCATTGATCCCTCGTCACAATTGAAGACCAAAAATTACTGCCATCTTCATGGTAATGCATGGAATGTTCCAGGGTGACGACCATGCGTTGTTCCATGTGTACCGGGTTAGTTGTCGTGTCACCTATTGTGCTGACACTTGCCTGTATCAAAGATTGTCTTTGATGATGTTATGGGCTCGTTCATGTCCGATTCCAAGTTCAAACGCTACTCCATTTTTGTTCATTTTTTCCCATAGCCGTTAAATGCTTCTTCTATGCAAAGCCCTGTGTTTTCCGTTGATGGTTTTTTGAAGCTTATCAAGCAGTATGACAAATGCCTTAATGCACTTGGTACTTGGGTGGAAAAACAAAGTTATGCCTTGCTTTTAATGTATCATTCTATGTTTTGACTTTAATACATAATTCTGACCACAGTCGAAAGGGGAATCTGACTTTCCAACTCCCCCTCGTATATATATATATATATATATATATATATATATAGTTAAGATTCTCTGCCATATATATGTTACCGTTAAAGTGTATAATTGATTTATTTCAAAGAATAAAGAGTTATTTCATGAAATAACTAGGCAAGTCAGTGTTTAAGTATATAATAGACGGAAAACTTCATGCTTCACCTAGTTATTCTGAGAAATAACTAAGGATGACCATTAAAGTAAAAAATAAACAATTTCAATGATCATAAATAGCTAAAATCTCTCAAAAAATACATTTAATCTCTTTTCGGGCTGAATAGTTGCTAAATAATAAGAGAATGCTGATGATATAACTTTACTATTGCACATATTACTAACATTAATTTTAAAAAAGATGGAACAAGAATATGTAGCAAAAATATATTATATATAAATAGTATCAACAAAAATAGATGCTAGGAAGAAAAACGTTTGCTTCATAAAAGCATTGTGTAAACTTTTTCAAACAAAAATTTAAGAGAATATTAATTTAATTTTTATAAGTTACCTTAATTTTACTTTTCATTATTCATTACAAAAGGATTGCTGTGATGACACTTTGGATTTCACTGCTTATTATTTTTTAAGCAAGCACATTTTTTTTTACCGTTTTACATTTTTTTTTACATGAGCTCTTTTTAAATCCTTGACCAGTTCAGCAACTTTGAGCTGTTGCAAGAGATTAAAGCGTTGTGCCAATATTTGGAACTTCTTCAATGGAAATCAATTCTCGCTGACATATACTGAACTGATATCTAGAGTACAATTGTTTTATTCAGCAATCTCTATTTTCTAATCGGAAAAATCCTTCGTAAAGCAGCAAGCAGCTAGAACCGCTTCAAAGAAATTTCGATTGCCGTATTTCATACTTTACTGATCAAGTAATCGCTATTCTATAGAATACCTGGTTATATAAATCGTAGAATTCAATAATTTTAAATACTTTAACTGATTTGTCTAGTTTTCATGAAATACTTAGTTATTTTATAAAATAACGTATTTCACATTTTACTTTTTACAGTAAACCCTTTATTCTTTTTGATTCAGAAAGCGAGCAGCAACATGACATAGCAAACACAAATTGTAACAAGCATGACAAATGTCAAGTAGCAATTGACTATTCTTTAATACTTTAATTTGCACATTTACTTCATTTTTTTAGTTCTTCAAAACCCATATTCAAAAAGATTCTACTCCTTTTCATGCCACTTTATTTCTAGAAAGTTGGTATGGTGTCATTCACTAACATCCTTTCAGGAAAATTGCTGACACATGCTTGTTAAATTTATAATTATTGAAAAAGTTACGAACATTTGAAAACCATTAATGCTATTAATAGAAGAGCTTATATTCTAAAATAATTAAAGCAAATGAAATATAAATTTAGCTAAAAATCCACACGTGCACATGGATGTTAAAGCTGTTATGTAAAGTAGCAAAGAAATTTTAAAATTCTTAACATAAAAATGTATACATTATTTATTGTTATGATTCTGAGGACTTATTCAACACTACAGTTATTAATATGGTGCAATTACGTTTCCCGTAAAAAAATTGTAATAATGATATTCTAAATAAATCTATAAAACTCTTTTTGGTTTATTATTATAGAAAAGTTATATTATTATTAACAACTTTTATATTTTCAGGCGTAGAGAATTATTTTAAGTAAAAATTGCAAATGCATTCCTATTATTGATTTTTGCCTACTTATGTGAGCCTATTTAAAAAAAACAATAATTTCAATTAACATAAATTATTTTGATATAACTTTGTATATCATAAATAAAGAAAATTAAATAGTTATGCTTTTCTCAAAACAGAGCATATTTTATTTTAATATGATTAAAGCTATTTGGAACTTTTACAATGGTATTTAGCTTACAAAATATATCAAAGTAGTTTTTTGTTGATAAGAATGATTACATATTAAATAATGTTATAAATATAAATTACTGCTTAAATAATGAACTGCCAATATTTATGTATATAAGTATAATTAATCATTTATTTATTATTTTTATACAATTTTACATTTCTTAAATTATATTTTTTAAAGCTTTTTTTATTTTTAAATTTCACATACTTTTTTTTATATATCATTTTTCTAGATGTCCCGAGTCATTTTGATCTTTTTACTTTTAAATTAAGTAGTTCTCTTATTTTAATTATACAACTCTTTTTTAGAAAAAAAAATAATGAACTTTATTTTAAGTTTAAATATAAAAAGTATGAGCAAAAAAATTCCTATTTATTCTGAAACTTTTTTTTTCCTTTTTTAAAATTTTCGACGTTTATAAAAGTTATTTAATTCAAAGTTTAAGTTTTTTTTATGCCCAATGTTATACTCATTCATTACTATGATTAAATTCCTATTCATCCGACAAACCGGGGCATTAAGCTTACCAAAAAGAAAAAAAACTGATTTTATTTGAATCAATGTGACATTTGAAAAAAAGGCTACATTACCCATTGTTTATATTCATTGAAAAAAACATGGCTTTCATTTTTGAAAATTTTAAATATTTTTTCATTGTATTTTATCTAATCCAATAGAAAAAAATTTAAAACATTTACTCAAAACCTGAAATTTGCTTTCATTATTTAGAAAAAGATACTAAATGATAAATGTAATTAATCCTATTGAATTCAGATTTCTCTCTTAGCAAATAAGAAATCTTAGGCACTTTAAAAAGTTATTTGGAAAAAAAAATTTTTTTCTTAAACTTAATTTTAGACTAAAAATAAGTCTTTTTTTCTAATTGGGCATCTTCTGAAGTTATTATGGAATTAAGTCTTATTAAATTATTATATTAGTTAAAAACTTACAATAAAATCTTTGTGAAATGGTTATGTGAAATAAAATATCTAACTAGTCATTAACATTATTTTATAACTATATACATCTTATGAATATCTGTTATCGTAGCAAATTGCGTAAAACATTTTAATGATCTTTTTAAAGCAAAAGGAAGTTGTGCGAGAGTGTATAAGATATATGAGTGTTGTTATTATGTTAAACTCTCTCATTTTATACCAAATATACTCTATAACAAAAGGAAAAAAAACGACGTACTAAAAAGGAGTAGCCTGATTGTAATGATGTTTCGTATGCAAAGACATATGCACCTAATACGCAAATGATTAAAACTTGGTGTCCGATGAATGAATGTCGAGACCTCCAGTGCATAGGAACTGAGCACTCAGCAGGTGTCTATAAGAAGCAATTCTCAATCTGATGGTCAAAGTTTTTGTTGCACCGCGATTTAGGATACCTTCCAACGACTGATAAAATGCCTCACCATAGAATTCGAGCTCAGTACGAGCAACGGTCGAAGTTTGAAAGAGACAGTTTAACGAGCAGAGAATCTCGTCATATGGGCCGAAGCGAATGCAGCTATTAAAATGTGCTGGCAAGAACGGGTCGACAGTGGCGAATTTCAGCGTTTTGATGGTAGTGGTCGACCTAAGGCACAGCAGATTGGGTGGACAGATTGATCATTAGATCAGCTGTCACAGCGCCTTATTAATCACTATCAACCATCAGAGACGTGCGGCCCGCACAAGAGTGCCCAACATGACCATTCACAGAGGGCTAATAGAAGAAAATTTACCCTTGTACCGACCCTACGCCACCTGCCACTTATGCTTGCATACTATCGATCCAGACTACAGTAGTGCTTGGCTCGATCAAGTTGGATTCATACTGACTGGGGCCATATGGTGTTTAGCGACGAATTCCACTTAGAACTGGGTCCTGATGCTCGTCGAAGAAGTGTCTGGAGACGCCCAGTCCAGTGTGCAGATCCCGCTTTCACTATTGTACGCCACACATGCCTTACAACCTAGAGTTTTGGTCTGGAGTGAAATTTCTTTTGACAGCCGGGCCTTTTTGGTCGTTATTAGAGGCACAATTACAGCACAGCGGTACGTCGGTGACATTCTGAAACCTTTTAGCTACCGTTCCTTTTGTAGTACCCTAGCCCATCTATCAGGATTGTTGATGAACTCACCCGACAAATGGAGCACATTTGGCTAAAAATACCGCAAGAGACCATCAGCGTGCCTTGTCACTCTATGCCACGTCATGTGGCAGCTTGCATCCAGACTAGTAGTGGCCAACACTTTATTGAGCTTGTGTTACTTTGTAACTATGTGACTCAAATAAATCATTTAATTTTTCTGAAATTTTAATCATGTTCTATTATGTGCATAATCTATCCATAACCCAATTTTTGTCTCTATCGGACAACTCACACTTGGTGCGTGGTTTGTTTTGTTATAGAGTGTATATTTGAGGTTCCGCTTTTAAAAATTATTGATTCAATGGGTTTCTATTCAAAAATAGTTTTAAAAATATATGCAGAGTCTTTTTGCTGTAAACTTTAATAGAAGCTATAATTATACCAAAATTTGACGTGTACTTGCTAAGAATTCTTATACAAAAAAGTACGCACAGAATTAACTCAGACCGTGTGAAAATGCAATCGGAATCATATTTTTTAAAGCATGCGAACTATTTATAAGAATTACTCCAATCCAATTTTTCAGCTGTTTTTCATACATATTTATCTTAGTCTGTTATGGTATTATCTATACGAATGAAGTATTTTAGTTTTTTTAAATCTTGATTAACATATTTTATTTGTTATTTGCCATGATTTATTGAATTAAGTAATCATTTAATTTTTAAATAAGCTACATTTTATAGTTAAACTATTTCTTATTAAAATAAATATTCTTAATTTAATTTATATGTTTTTGAGTTTTATGTTTGAATTTAGTAAATTTAAATTGTAAAAAGATTAATTTAAGTATGATATTACAGAGTAAAATATGCATTTTCCATATAATATAATTTGAATACAATTAAATAAGATAGCATTAACTATCTTTGAAAAACAAAAATAAATCCATTAAAGATCATTTATTGAAAGATTTATTATTCCGTGACTTGTTTTATTTAGACTATTTATCATTTCTTTTTACAATGTTGTGTTATGCAAAAAAACTTCTTTGGATACAGCGACATTCTCTTTTAATCTTCAATCATACAAATTAAAATGTGGCATACATATTTTTGCTTCAGAGATATTTAAATAAGTCTTAAAAATAATATTAATAAATAAAATTAAGAACTAAATCATTTCAGTACTTGTCACTGAAAAAATTAAAAGTCAAACTATCACATTTCTCAATCCGAGAAATGTGGATAAACTCAAATCATAATAATACAATAATGGTATCGGTGGATGAAGAAGAATGAATAAAACTGCATTAAAACTCAAGACAGACTTTTTTCTCCAGTGAGAAGGGGAACCAGAACTTTGTGTGCTGAGGAATGTTGAGTTACACTACCAAATCGATTATCCCAGTTAGGTAGAATAAGAATCAGCTGCCTAGCAATGTATGTTAACCTGCTGCACTGAATGCCGTCTCCAGCAGAAAAGTCATTAACACTATATTGCTGCGACTTCATTTTACTATCGCCATATTGAAGGAAAGGGTAGAATAATGATATCAGAACGCAGGGTACAGATAAAAAGAATTCAAAACATTGCTTTTTCTACAAATTACGTTTCTACCGAAAGTATCAGATAATAATAGTATTCTAATCTTGCAGGAATGCTAGAAGTTGTTGTATGTTTCAGGAGTAATGCATATGTTAGTCATGTCATTGAATTTTTCTATATTACATTTCTAAAATAAAAAAAATTGTAGGTACATTTAACATGAAGGTTCTGAAGTTTAGAAGCCAGTAGTCGTCCAAATCTTTAAGATTTGTTCAGATCAGTTTTTTTTTCCTTGACAATTTAAAATCACATATGGAATCTAACGTTAACCTGCCTATAACACCTTGACACCAGTAATCTGCCTCTCTTCATGTATTCTACCCACTATCAAATACACGTAGCTGTTACTTAGTTACATTGACGCTGTTTAGCCCTCAATTACTTTATAGGATGTATGTTGGTAATATGAGAAAGCAGAGTGAAATTGTTTGACCTTATGATTTTATCCTAAAAATATTTTTAAATTCTTCTAATATTGTATACATATACATATAATCTATTGTACTTCATTAATTACTTAAAAACATATACAAACATAATTTATTAAATAAAAGTTGGTTTTTTTTGTAAATATATATATTTTACAACATCATATTATTATTTTCTTTTTACAAATCTACCACAGAAACTCATTTATTAGATAGTTAATGGCTTTGAACTGCGTAGGAGAAAAATTCTTCGAAAAGATTTTTATTGTCAAAGCTCTTTTCTAATCACACAATCTATGATAATTTGCTACACTGTATGCTTCACTTTAAGATAATAGATGAGACGATTTTTTTTCACATTTTTGCCAATCTGATTTCTATTACAACGCAAAGGAAACTTCTCTGTTTTATTCATTTAAATATTTTCGGAAGATATCCTTTAGATTTATTCTGTCTAATACACTTTAGTTATAATCTAAACATATTTAGAGGAAAATCAAAAACGTAAGTCATATACTCTAAATGATTTTTCTATTTAAAAAACTGAGTTCCTTATTTTTTACGACATTGTTCTTTGGCTTTTTTTTTATCTTAAACTTGCATTTTTTATTATACAACCATCTTAGATTTTCAATCTGCTCCGGAGATTTAGGCATACTTCATTTTGCTCATAAATTCTTCGAATGCTTAGTTTTTTTTTTTTTCATTTTTGTTCTTTTACATTTTTTAAAATACTTATTTGCTTTTATGAAGAAACCCTTTTCATAAATAACTAATGAAGGCAAAAAAGGAAGGTTTGACTAATCATAATATTAGTTCAAACCCATTTTTGGTCTCAAGTTTGAATCTAAAACATTTGATGAGTATTTATTTCCATTTTTTATTCTATATAAACTTTCTAGAACTTAAGCAAGACACGGAATGAAATAATAGTTTTACTTAAAAATACATCAATTTTTTTATATTTTGGGATGGTTACTCGACATCTCACGTATAGATCTGATTACGGCAGCATTAAAGTCTCATTAAATGAAAGAATATAAGTTGTTGAGGGTTAAAAGAAAACGTGCTTCAAATTTTATAGCTAGTTTGGAAATCATATACGCTATAAGATTTTATCATTATTGATTGCACATAGTGCAATAACACAGCTGTTCTCAAACTGTAGGGTCAAGCTCCCTAAAAGGGGCCTAAAATTCTATTATGGGGGATGCGAACATATTGACAAGTCCAAAATAAAACATCATTTAAAAATTATTAATTTGCTGGAAGGAAGCAAATGCAAAATACATTCTCACAAGACAATAAAATAAAATGCACATTTACACTATTATAATATACCTAAAAATGTATCAGAAATGCACAATCTGATAGTTAACTTATCAATGCTAAATGAAAAAAGAGCAAGTTTCATAATTACTATAATTGGAAATATAAATAGTTTACGAAACACTGTTTTAAATGCAGAAAATTCATTCTCCGTCCCTGCCCAAAAATTCAAAGAGTGATTTATTGCTAAATTGCTTTTTGATTTTGCCACTTGACGTGAAATTTATGAAGATTTCTTCTTGGACAGTTAAGAGCCTTTCTGTGTCAAGATCCTGTGCACTTGATAACCTTGGTATCTTCTTTAAATAATTTTTTTTTGGAAATATATTCAAATTTCAAAATTAGAAAGGATAAGTATCATAATATTTATCCTGTTTCTTAAGAAATAACTTTCGCATAAAATATCTATTAGGTAAAAGTAACATATACACAATTTAATACTTTAAAATTAGGGCTCTTTTAGTAGATTTAGCACCGAAGTTCGTTATTATTGCATTCAATACAGTGTTATTGTATTAGGGAACACAGTAAAAACTATAATTGAAAATTGGGTCGCAGATGTTAAAGTTTGAGAAGTATTGCAATAACGGGTTTGTTGCAATAAACCGACTAGTTTAGTCTACACTGACACCAATTCAGGAATTAACGAGTTTTTAATCTATGTTCTCTGAGCACATATTATTAATAAGGTAATCATTCTTGTACAGAAATTAAAAAAATTGTAAATATAAATTTATTTGATTTGAATTCGCAAATTGAAATGAATTCAAATTTTTTAAAAAAATCAGAGCTAATAATAAAAATTTGAAAAAAAAATGATAAATTTTATCGTAAGAGATTTCTTTGTTCAATTTAAAAATATGTTGTCAAAAAATAATCAAGTTGATTGATAGGCAGAAATTAATTTTGAAAACAATTAAAACACATAATAGTTTTAAATAGATAGTTGATAATTTAAATCAGACCCATTCAAACAACTCTTTTTCATAGAATTAATTCAGATTTATATTAATTTTGGAGAGTTTGAGTATTAAATATGCCAGTCTATAGCATTGAAAAACCCGACATAATGTATTCTTTACCGGAGATCATGCTTTTAACTTTTGAAACTCATTATTTCCCATCATTGATAAATGTAGAAAACTCATCTTATTCTGTCCTTTTGAAAAAAAGATTTGTAAGGGAATCTTTTTCGTTATTCCTTAAAGCTTATTTTTTTTATTTCTGAAAAAGTTTTGTTAGTAAAATGCAAATATTATTTCTCGCTCTAGCTAAGCTCAAATGTCTTTTTTATTCTAAAACCTTTTAAAACTCTCCGTCTGCACGAATCTTTCCATTACCTAGACAACATTTTCTTGCCTGAAGCTTCGAAGTTCTCTTTCAAAAGACTAGCGAGGAAAGTGATTTAATTTTAGATTGAATGATCGTAATTTCCTTCTGCATTTTGGAAGCAATTGATGATTATTCTTTATTATGTCACAGAGCTATAATGATTGTTCATTATGATAAATCTATAGAGGGAAACTTGGAATTCTTGTTGCTCAAAATGTAAAATTATAGCAAAAAAAATGCAATATATTTTTGTATTCTTTAAATTGTATTTGTAACTTTGTATTCATATAAATTGTATTTTCAATTTTGTATTCTTATAGCTAAATTGATATTAAGCTTTACAGAAAGGTAATAAGAAACCAAGGGGCTAAAGTTCTATATGAAAAGAGTTCTATTGTAAATTATGCTCTTAATTAACCAAAAGTAGTTTTGCTGAATAAGGTGGAATATTAAATAAATTAGGAATTAAAAACCCCATGTAAACAAGTAGGAAATGCTGAATAAGAATTATTCTGGTCTCTGATGGGAGAGGAAATCTCAGAATTCATCACAAAAATTTGTAGTTCTATGAGACATTTTTTCAAATAAACAAAGATTTGTTTATTAAAAAAATATTTCTGTAGACACGCGTTGTTTATTAAAAATGCTTGAAGTTGTGAACGAAAATTTTTTTTTATACATTCCGAATTTAATTCCACATTTTATTTGTTTTAAAGAAAGTAAATTAAATGTGTATTCACGTCTAAAACAAACGGCTGGAATAGGAAAATAAAATGACTCTCAGTAATTTAGGTACTTTATCATTACACTTGAAGCATACGTGCCCACAATTGCATATAATCTGCTAATTGTCACAATAATTTTTATATCTCAGTTAAGTTACTGTAAGTAACGTTTTAGTGAGTATTAAATATTTCCATTCTTCCAAATTTTTTATTACTCTTGATTGATATTTTCAGAGAAAAATATTATAGAGGTATTAAAAAGAATATAGCATCAATTACATCAAGTTGGTCTAAGCTGACTGAGATCGCCTTGACCGGTAACCGGCTGTAGTGCTTGGAAAGAAGATTAAAAATAATATAACTTTTACCCTAGATCTTCACAAAGACTTTCTTGGTTGACTATAATTTTTAAAAATTACAGTTCCATTTTTAAATTACGTTTTTCGCAAAACATCTTTAAAAAAGCGTCTCATAAATTTTTGAAACGTAAGAATTTTAGCGTGTAAACAATAGAAATATTTTTTAAATATAAATAATAGAAATATTTTTTTTATGTAAGTAATAGAAAGCCATTTTTAATAGTGAAACTATTTGCATAAAAAATCAAATATTTTGAAATTTTATATATTTTTTGAACATTTATTATTTAATCTAATAAGATAAACATATAACACAATCGGAAAAATCTAAATAAAGCTTTTGTTGGATCTTTCTTTAAATTTCGAAGAAGCTGTTTTATTAAACAATTTATTGCAAACGAAATATTTATGAATTTTTTCGTAAACTTAAAATGGAATAAATTTTTTAGAAAACTTTATGTTTACATAAGTGATATATATGTTAAATGTAATGTGTGATTCACCTATTTTATATGAATCACATAATATATAAAATTAAAAAATACTTTGGGATCAGAAGTTATGCATAGAAATACAGTTTATTTGTAATTAAATGGGAATATATAATTTTTAAAAATAATTTGAAATCTGAGTTTATTAAATTTATTTTTAAATTTAATCCAAATGATATTAAATCTTTTTTCCTACAATTCGAAAATATTTTGTATTAAGACATATTTTCCTTCAGGATAATTAAAATATTTACTTCATCTTGAATAACTATACAGGTCTGGAAGACTCTAGTAATTTTATTTTAAATAGAAAATAGTAGCCTCCCAATAAGTTTCCTTTTATAAGATGGCCCTATCATTCTGGCGAGAGTTTTGAAACCATGCAACAGGTTTTCGATGGGATTGAGGTCAGGACTGTTTCCTGTCCAGGACAACAATAATATTTAATGAAGAAGTAATGCCATCAAATAAAAGAATAGATTTGACTCCTAGTAAGGGATGCAAAATTGTTGTTGAACGAGAAAGTAGTATTTCTTACTGTGAAATTCCAGAGCAAGTGGGTGGCCAAGTGACTATATATGGAGTCCAAAAGATTTTAAAACCACATCAGAAGACTAATTCAATAAAAAAGCAGGTAAAGGCTGAAAACGTTGCACTGCATCTGTTGATGAAAGAAGAATATGTCTTCAAGATAGAAGAATGTCATCAACGGTCATTTGAACAGATTTGAATGATGCTGGTGTTTCTGTGAGTTCCAGAAAATTTAGAAATTAACATATTTTGGACTAGAAGGTTGAATTCTACTAAAAATGCCTTATCACAATTTATAACAGCACAAATAAAAGACCAGTGTGGAAATGAACAGTTGAATTGGGAAAATGTTAGAGGAATAAACTATATGGAACGATGAAACTAAAATATTGTTATTCGGTACAGACGGGAAAATATATGTAAGACGTAAAATAGGAAAAGAAGCAACATTATGACTTTATTCAGGCATCTATGAAGACAACTTGGTTTTATGTATTGGCTATGCATGTCAGCAGATGGTATTGGTTGCCTTCATGTCATCATCATGTATTGATTAACTTCCTGGGGCTTACAAAACAAGAATTTGTGAATACTCTCTAACGTTGTTGAATTTTGGAGTGAATGAAATCATGGATTTGATCTAGTTTGGTTAGACATGGAGATGAGTAAAAGCAACAACATTAATGTGGCACTGAATGCCAGAAAATACATTGTCACTATTCTAGATCCAGAATTCTACCTTCCATTAAAGATCTCCTTTCCAATATTGCTTCATCTAATTTTCAGCAAGAGTCTGCTCCTGATCATATGTCAAAATTATCAAAAGAAGGGTTTCGTATATAAGCATTAAATTGTTGTTCTGGGCAGAAAACTGCACTGATCTAAATCCTATGAAAAACTCGTGGCACCGTTTTAATTCTTGCCCGAATGAGGTTCTCACTAAACAAAAGGGAACTATTTATTACTGTAATTGTTTTCTGGTATCATATAAAAACGAAGGAAGAGCTTAAAATTATTGTCAACTCAATGAAACATCCATGTCAAGCTGTAATAAAAAGTAAAGTCTACCCTATTCAGTACTGTTAACTAATAGCTATCATCAGTATCTAATGCATATCGATAATTATTGCAGCTTATCTTTTTCAATTATCAATATATGAATTTTGTTTCTTGTACTGAATTCAGTATTAAATTCTCTTTGAATTGATACATACAGGCTTGCATTTTGTGAAACGTATCGTTTTCAATAAGTATACAAAATTAAAAAGGATAAAAATTTGCAAAAGTGTCCGCACAATTTTACATCACTGTATTTTTGAGGGAGAGAAATATTTTTTCTATAGCAGCATAAAATCTGAAAATAATTTATTTTTATTAAATACAAATGTTAATTTTTGTGAAGCATAGCTCTGCCAAATATGATATTAAATTCATAATACAAACTCTGAATTAAAATTCTGGTTCAGGAATATAAGAAGTGTGCGATCTACATAAATAAAACTGGAGTGGGTTTTTCTTTTTTTTAATTAAAGCAATGTAATACAATAGTATCAATTCTTCAGTTCTAAAACTGATACATGTGACTATTAATAGAGCATTGAAATAATTAGCAAAAATTCTTTAAAAATATTTAAAAATAATTGAAGAAAAGATTTTACATAACTCTTAAATTTTCAGATAATTGAACCAAAATATATTTAAATTTCTCTCATAAGCTTTTTAACACATTATGCTTTTTGGGGGTGAAAAATATTTTACATTATTAAACAATTTGCATTTACTTAATTACAACTTTTGTAAAATGAAGCATATATAAAAGAAATAGTAGATTTGCATTCAAGGGAGATTTTACAATTACCCACAATATTGTGTTATTATTGCTGTTTCTGCTATTTAGTATTACTATACATCAAATGTACCTTCAGTTAACATTCTGCAATCGGTGTTTCATGGAATTCGTAAGAGTTATCAAAAATATATTTATTACAAAAACTTCATAGACAGTTACAATTGGGTTTCGCTAGAATCAAATAAAAATGATACATATTCATTGCTTTTATAAGAGGAATCATAAGTTTTCCTGTCATTTATATGAAACACATGACAGGAAACACATGACCCCTTAACTGTAAAAGAGTTTTTTTATATAATTCAACAATAAATATATTGCGGTTGTTTCTTATGCCACCTGATCTCGACTGCATCACATCCAGGCCCCCGAGAAATTCATCATGATGAGTCACTAGATTTAATCCTGCCGTTAGCGGTAGCAATATTTTTGTGACAAAACGAGTTACTCGGTTCCACCCCAATTTTGAAGGAAAACACCCTGGCGGTATCAGGGACCTCTCACCGCTCTTTCCCTTCCTCCAACCTCACGAAAAGACTTGAGACTTGATGGCTATTTAGTCTACCTTTGTGCTGCAAAGGCACTATATCTTTACAAACATATTTGGCTTCTCTGGAATTCGATCCCAGGCCTTAAGGCATAGCTGTGACCGTCACTAACCACTATACTGGATGGGCGACACTAGTAAACATTAATATTTAGTTGTAACGCGAGGTTTATATAATAACGATTAATGAACTGAGATTAATGATTAATGATTAAGTCGTGATTATTACAGGATTTGAGGTTGTATGAACAAAGTATGTAGTAGTAATTAAGATTTCGCAACTAAATTTGCTTTACCATATATTCAGGTATGATGACAACAACCAAACTAAGCAAACCATGCTTTTGAAACCAGTAGGCAAGAGAAGAAGAGACACCGTACAAGATTCTAGGCAATATAGAAAAATACTTGCAAAACATCGGCGTAAATAGATGAAAAATAATAGCAATAAACAGATCAAGAGGTGTAAGCTAATTGAGAAAGCCCTGGCTGGCGATTGACTATAATGCTTATAAAGAAAAGGCTTTTTAGAGGGGGAAAATTCAATTAAGTGTTAAAAATAATCTAAATTCTGTCCTTTTATTTTAGAATTTTTATGAAGTAATTTAATGAAAATAAGAAATTTTGTAATTACTGTGAATAAAAAAAAAATTTTTTTTTTAAAGTCGTAAAAATATTTTGTAAGTAAATTAGATATAAGAAAAATAACACCAAACAAATAATCTATTAACTTCGTTATGTAATAAATTTTTCAAAAGAAATTTAGTCATGGTTTTACCCTAAATGTTTTTAAAAATGGTATTTATTAAAACTAAATTTTACTAATGACATTAAAATAATGAAATAACATTTTGCTATAAAACAGCAAATTTAAAAAAGAGCCTATGCTATTTTCAAAAAATTTAAAATTCTATCAAAGAAAAAAAATCCTTAATGATTTTTTAAATATATCCAATTATTAATATTTATATCTTTTACTTGTTCGTTATAAATGATAATAATCTAATAGCAGTGATAAAGCGTTATCCAATTTTTCTCCTTATTTATAATGATAAAGTATATTACTTTTTTTTATTGCTATGACAAAAATTGATATTTGCACAACCCCAGAAATTCTCCAGTCTCTGTAGATAATAGGTTGTGACATAAGTCTCTTTATAATCGAAACATTTACAAAATAAAAGATAAAGGCCACACGGCATCACAAATTGGATTGGAGAGTCGAGGGAAAATTATTCATTATGTATAAGAGGAAACTTTTTCTTAGTGTGCGCACCTAAATGCTTTGGGATTCAGACAGAAAAAAGTATGCAAGAAGAAAAGTATATAACATAAACATTTTTCTCCTGAAGCAAAACGGGAAAAAAAAGAACATTAAGAGTGAGACATTATTCATAAAATGTCAAAATGAAAAAAGCATTTTTTCGATCTATTTTAAATTGATTAAAGGCAAAAACAATATTTGGTGAATGTTTTTTTAAAAGAGAAATAAAGTTAGATGATAAAATGACATGTCAGAACGCATTTTTGAACAATATAATGTGATAAATTCTCAGAATAATAGAAATAAACTCAACCAGTGAAGATTATAACTATTTTCCATGCATTACAAATTAGAATGAAATTAAAATCAAAGGCAAAACACTTCAAACAGAAAAATACATCACATAGGAATTATGAGCATTTAGAAAATTCCATTATTTTTTAAGTAACTAAATTTAAGCTCAAATGTGTGTGTGTGTGGTAAAAATTTTTGAAACATTTAAATAGTTTTAAAAATAAGACACAACTTTGTGTGTGTGTTTGAAACTTCCACAAGATTATTTTTCTTAAACTAATTCCAAAGTGTATGTATATATATATATATATATATATGAAAAAATTTGAGTATCACATTTTGGCGAATGTGAAGGATTCCTTATTTAGATCATTATTTATGATGGTTGATGTTTTCTTTGGATGGGATTGACAAGACAGTCCTGTGATTATTTAGTTCTGTTTTATTCCACATCTTGGAACACGTAATTATGTTAAACATAAAGCATGAAATGGATGACACAATACACTGCAAAGGAAACAAATGTACAATGAGTTGCAGCTGGCTACAGGTTGAAGGCAGACAATAACAATAGAGAAAGAGATGGGTCTCCAGAAATCTCACTATTTATAGGCAGCTCAAATCACATGATCTGAGTAGGTGGATAGATGTAGTTCAAAATACTCTCGATAGGCGGCTGGCTAACTTATTAATAAAATGTGGGTCCTGAAGGGATGGACCACAGGTAATTAAAAGTTATTAATGAATAAATTAATGGGGATTATTACATATATATAGATAGACAGATAGGTAAAATTATCCACTATTGAGAGATAAAAAATCAATAATCATCAAAACTCAGAAAAAACGAAATTATAAGATAAAACAGACATAACATTTTAGAAAGGATATATTATAAATAATAAAAGTAATATAATTCAAAATTACATAAATGCAGTCGACTCTCGATAATTCAAATTCGATAATACGAGTCTCTCGCTAATTCGAAGTATATGCTCAGTCCCTAGAAAAACTCTTAATATTTCGAATTCAAACAATACGTTTTGATACACTCAATATTTCGAAACAAAATCAGTGGCTGGCTATACTACAACACAAGATAATTCGAAGTTATCTAATAAAACTTTCGACAATTCGAACATTCACTATCATGTACAGTCAGTCCTGTAGCAAACAGGCTGGAGCTTCCAAATTTTGCGTTGTATTGTCTCTGCTTGTGTTGTATTCCTTTTCCTGAAACGTAACCCCTTTGATGACTATCTGCCTGATACCCTTTCTTTGTGTTTTCTGGTTCCCCAGGTGAAAAGGCACTTTTATTGCTTTCCTTCTTCAAGTGGACAATAGATCTACCGTGCCTGTTGTCAACCGTCCATATCTTTTACTTAACACGTGTCCTTTCTACACATGTGTTCGGAAGCGGTGGTCCACTATTGTGAAGAAGAGATGCTTAGGAATGTATGCATGGAATTTATTCTTTTAATGCAGGACTTTTAACTTTTGTATAACATTCATACTGTTTAATATGTATTTTTAAAAGTACTTTAAAATAGTTTATGCATATGTACAATTGTTTTTTATTACATAGTTTCAAATTTAAATGTTTTAGAAAAAAAATTTCTTTATGCATTTTAGGAGTTTTTTCTGCCCTCTTGATAATTCGAAATCTTGATAATTGGAAGTTTTTCAGTTTTCAGTCCAACTTCGAATTATCAAGAGTCGACTGTTAGTGTTACGGTATTATAAACATTTCTGATTTATGAAAGCTCTTATGTATAAAATAATTTATAAAAAAGTGAGGTTAAACTCGTTTTTCAGCCAGCCAACCTTCTACCTTCCTCTCTGTTAATCATTCTGAGTAAAAAACCTATTGAAAACAATGGACAGAATATCTAAATCCATTACATGACGAAGGTGAAATAACTAAAAATTGCATTAAAAAATGCATAACCCGCTCTAAAAACTGATTATAATAAACAAGCTTTTTCCAGATTCTGGACCTAAATACAAATTTAATGCATGGGGATGGCAGAATAATAGCTCTTAGCAAAAGTATGAAAAAATAGAAATAAAATAATTAAATATTATTTAAAAATACTAAAGTTACTTTAGAAACACTAGGATTATAAATGTATTTTAAAAAATATAACTATGGTTAAAATAATCCTAAAATGATATAAATATATAATTTTATCTGAAATTTAAATACGGAGGTAACTATATCTATCTCGGAAAAGTTATAAATTTATAATTATAAACTATTAATATTCTAAGAAATTCAAATCCTTAATATTTAGAATTCCTTTACTCAATTTACTATTATTAAAATTAATTGGGTAATTTTGATTTAAGCAATATTTAGTGAAATTTATACAGTTAATTTTTTTATATTTTCTCTGATGCTTTTGAAACAAAAATTTCTTGCGTTGTATATAATTAATTATAATATTTCTGATAATAGAAACATGTGCATTATTCTCCCAATGAAGTACTTTTTTATTTAAATTCTTCTCTTTTGTCATAAATATTAGTAACTATAACATTACCTTTTAATTTAAGTTTTATATCAAGAAAATTTCCTTCATAGTTGTTACTATTTGTCTGTATTAAATTAATATATTAATTATAAAACTAATGTTATATATATATACAAGGGGTGATCAAATGAAAAGGTACGAAACGA
>BMAO01002043.1:0-22197 GCA_019973975.1 Trichonephila clavata
TATCAAATACTGATTTAATTTTGGAGTTTCTCATAAAAAAAATCTTACAAATTTGAAGTATTATTTCATTTTGAAGTTTTCAAAAGGCACACAATTCTTTCCCTTTACAATGCTTTTCGCATCACCAATCACCAATAAATAACACAGATACTTTTTAATAAAATGGATTATACACTTTACTTTCAGTAATTAACATTATCTAGTATTGATAAGATAACTAAAACTTTTTAGTGAGTGAAATATATATTCTCTCCCGGTATACTTAAAAATAAGAATCATTTTTAACCTCCTTGGTTCCCTTGTATCACATGTGATACAAAAGTTTCATAATTTTTTGTGAAGGCTGAACAGAAAAAAAAATTTGGGACCGGTTGCATCCAATGAAATACAAAGTGAAATAACTCATATAATTTCCTCCTTTAGTCAGCACATGGCAGTACTTGTCTATGATAGTGATTTTTAGTAGCGTCTGTGAATCAAAACAAGATGTGTGCAACAAGATCGAAGTAAATATTTTTCTACTTATTTATATATACATATTAAACTATTTTTAAACTATGCTTTTTCCGTGTATATGTACTTTTTACTAGTTAAAAGCAAAAAAAGAAACTTTTAGTAAAATATTAAATCACAATGACATCTGAAATTTGATTGTATCACTTGTGAATCAGGGACCCAATCACTTACGAACACACTTTTTAAGTCAATTTTGTTTTAATTTTTAGTTATATTTTGGGGGGAGAAGATTGATAGAAATGTTTCTTGAGTTAAAATGTTTAGTTGAGGTGTTTTTTTTAAACATTTATAAACCCCGTGCACCACCGAACGTATAACACGGGGGTAAACAACACAGACAGAAGAAAGGATTACAACACAAACATCCATGCCTTCTCCGGGATTCGAACCCAGTCCCTGCGGCACCGCAGTCAGCTGCACTGACCACTATACCGGATGGGCGGCTAGTTGAGGTGTTTGCTTTCCATTTTTACCCATTTTTTTCCTGATAAATTTTTATTTAATAAATATTTTTAATGAAATATTTGACATCACACAGATGAAATTTTAGAGCTGATGAATCGCGATGATTCTGATTTGTGTTCACTGTCAGATGAAGATGATTATCAAAGTGATAATGGAAGTGAGATGGATGATGATGAAGATCAAGATGTAATTTTTGATTTTTCGGCTCCAACTCAATGAGGAATACATACAGATAAGTTCAATCCAGTTTCATTTGATTTTCAGGAGGTAGGACGCTTTGAATACCAAAGTACTGCATCTATTGAATATTTTATGAAACATTTAGATCATAGGTTCCCAACCTTTTTTGAACTGGCGCCCCTTTTCTAGTAAATATTTCGATACCACCCCCTCCCACTCTAGAGAAATAAGAGTCTACATAATACATGGTGAAAACAAAAGTTAAGTTTTAAAAAATATTCTATTTCTAAAAGTATGTTTTTTAATTTCATTTTTTTTCTAAGGCTCCAATTTTTTTACTCGCGAATCTGAAATATCTATTGCCAAAAATATATTTAAATGTGTAATATTATATATTATAGGTTAGATATTGTTGGAATGGAAACGCTCCTGAATTTCTTCTTCATTTAAAAGAGTGGAATAAAAGAGTTTTAGCTTACCTGTTATAAAGGCAGGCAGGAGTTTTGAGGATACGAAGTATAATTCATAATAAACGCTTTCAAAATAAATATAAATTGACAGTTTCAGCCTTTAAAGAATCACACGTTAATTGCTGGTTAACTTGTTTAATTATGTTTCTTGTGATAATATTCGTAATGAAATGCAGAGGACGAAACATTTTTCCTACTGCTCACAGACAGAGACAATACCGTGCACTACAGAAATTAAAATTTACTATATCTTTCAATTTAATGTAGGTGTGAATGTCATGTTTTCTTTAAGTTTTTTATCCATTTCCCGAACTACCAAAATATGTGAATTTTCGTACATGATACAGAAATTATTTAAATACATACAATCACAACATAAGGTAAACAGTATTAAAGTTTACTTTTGCTAGTACATAATTAGCGCATTTTTTTAGACTTTTTTGGTTAATCTGCCCAAGTCCCTCCGTGCCATCTCAACGCTCCCTAATTTTCATTGGGTCTTTTACAGCCCCCCTGAAAGCTTCAAACTGCCCCAAGGGGGCGTTATCGTCCACGTTGAAAACCTATGATTTAAATTAATGGTTTGTTTGTTTTTTTGAAGATTTGTAAAATTTTAGTAACTTTCGATCCGTAACACGTACTGGTCAGGGAACTGCATCAAAGAGGAAATGACGACATCCATGGGTTGTAGTGCTCTATTGTCCTGCTATGAGTATTCCAGGATAAAAATGATATGGAAAAGGTCCACGTGGATACTCATCATAGACAAAAATATTTCTAGGGATAGGGTTTTACAAATTCGCACCATTAAAAAGTTTTAAATGATAATGATGTCACAAAGGAAATAAAAGTAAAAGATAAATTTTGGAAAGTCAGGTCAATGCTAAATAAAATACGAGAACGTTGCTTGAAGCAAAAAAGGCCAAAAATTGTTCCAACTGATGAACAGATTATCACTTTTCATGGACAGGTTTCTATGTGGCAGTATGTCAAAAGAAAGCCAAACCCAGTAGGAATAAAAGTTTTTGTAATGTGCTCTTCGTACGATTTGCTTTTAGATTTCATCTTTTATGAAGGGAAGGGAACTGATGTTACATCTCCAGAGAATACAAGATTCCTTGACTTGGGAGGAAAAGTCTTTCTGAAGCTTTCGGATTCGTTATTTTCCGGCTTCTCGATATATTTGGACTGGTATTTCACGTCAGAATTGCTTCTTGATTTCCTCCTGAATATATAATTGCATGTAACTAGCAATCGTATGAAAAATAAAGTTCCTAAATTGACACAACTAAAGTCAGATTCAGAAACAAGATGAGAAAGCCGAGGGTCAATAAATCAAGTTGTAAGGGGTGGATCAAAAAATTTCCCTTGTGAAATAGTTTGACAGTAAAGATGCTTTGCTGATGTCCAGTGAGCACATCACAAAATGCAAAAGGTGGTCGAAAAAAGACATCATATCTAGAAATGGATTGCCCACATTGTAAAAAAATTATAACGATTACATGAGGGGGCGTTGATCAACTGGACCATTAGTTTCTGCAGAATGAAGGACTGAACCAAGAAATGGACAGTACGAGTCATTCTACATACGATCGACTTTATCATGTCGAGTGCATGGCTTGCGTATAGAAATAGTATGATAGAATTAAGGGAACCTAAGAAGGACATTCTAGACTATTTTGCGTTTAGACTCAGTATTGGAAGTACACTCATTCACGGCTTACTGAAGAAGCCCATCTCCCACTCTTTCGTTAGCCGAAGATCAAAAGGATGAGCCCCGTCCAAAACGCAGAGTTCCGACTTGCATTCAACATCAAGCAGCTCGTAACAAAAAAGCTAGGCACATGTCTGAAATGGTTGGGGATAGGACTCATCAGTTGGTGAGCAGAGAACCAGTGCAGAATCCTGTCCTCATCTGATCAAAACTTGAAATTACACTGTTTCTCTTCAACAATTCACTAAATGGCTCAAGTGGGAGACGTCAATACAAACAAATTAAAAAGCCACACCATTTCAGAATTTAGTTCACGTTGATTTGACTGTTCATGATACAGCCATAAACAATAACTTACCTCGATAAGAGATGCCATGAAATTTTTAAATCGCTTGAGAATTCCAAATCTATTTAGTAATATTTGTAATAACCACACATGTCTGACTAAGTTTTTAATAGCTTCATATTCCACAGCTATCAAATAAATGTTTTGCCAAATATTTTATGACGTACTTCCAAATATAAAATTAATTTGTTCGTGATCAACTTTATATACTTAAACTAGCTGTTACCCGCCCGCTTCGCTGGGTATTTCATGATGTTTTATAAATTTTTACTGCTTATATATATGTGTATAAATTAATGATATCTAAGTCCTAGCATTAAGAATTCGATTGAAGTGAAAAATATACTTATACTGTCACCTGTTGATAAAAAAAAGGGCAGAACTCATCTAATTTGTATTTTCTAAAAATCTCTAAAATTGAAGCATAGAATGATGTTTGCTCTTTCGTAACTCAAAAACCAAGTAAATTCCCGCAAAACCAATTTTCGGTGAATCTCTACTCCGTAAATTGAACATGCAAGCCAAATTTCAAGTCTAAATCTAACAGAAAAAAAACAAAAGTATTGCTATCAATAAGTATTACTGTCAATAAGTAATCCCGTTCAGAGCCGTTTTCCAAAATTACCGCTCTTAGCGGATTTCAATTCAACAAAAGAAAATTGCAAACCAAATTTCATTATTATAGTCCTTGTAGCTCGAAAAAAGTAATTTTTTTTGTCAATACGTCCCAGTAACCCCCTGCAACCCCCAGAACTTGATTTGCTTAAAATTTATTCTTAGTGGAGCCCTATTCAACAAAAGAAAAATGCTTAACAAATTTCAAGTAAATGGGACTAACAATTAAAAACATGAATTTTTTTCTGTAACTCCTCTTGACCCCTCGCAAACATCTTTGGGGGTCAATTTTCATTTTACTTTTTGTTAGAGGAACTCTATTTCATGAAAGGAACATGCCTACCAATTTTCAAGCAGGATGATCAAGTAGTTTAAAAATGGAAATATTTATCGATTACGCCTCTTAATCTCCCGAAATTAAACTTAGTAGTTGATATTCGCGAAACCCATTTTGTAGCGGTTCTCTACTTTACGAAAGGAATCTGCTTATCAAATTTCAAGACTGTACGTCTAACAGTTTAAAAATGGGGATAATTGTCTATAACGCCACTTGAGCCCCCGCAACGCCACTTCTGGGTCTGTTTTCACAAAACCCATTTTGTAGGGGAATTGCCCTCTATGAAAGGAATCTGCTTAGCAAAATTTGAAGACTGTGCGTCCAATTAATTAAAAATGCAAAAAAAATTATCAATTACGCCCCTTGAACCCCCTAGGGGTCAACACCACCTAGGGGTCAATTTTCACAAAACACATTTTGCAGTGTATTTCTATCCTATGAGAGGAATCTGCTAACCAAATTTCAAGACTATGAGTCTAATAGTTTAAAAAAAGAAATGATTATTTATATCTGCCCTTAACCCCCCCCCCCCGCAAAACCTCTTGGGGGTCAATTTTCTCCAAACCCGTTTTGTAGCGGATATTTACTCCATGATAGAAACATTCCTACCAATTTTCAAGCAGGTAGGTCAAATAGTTTAAAAACGAAAATATTTATCTCTTACGCCACTTATTCCCCTGCAACGCCACTTAGAGGTCTGTTTTCACAAAACCTTCTTATAGCTGATCTCTACTCTATGAAAGAAATCTCTTTATCAAATATAAAGATTGTGCGTCTAATAGTTTAAAAATGGAAATAATTATCTATAACGCCCTTAAGTCCCCTCAACGCCACTTGGGGGCAATTTTCACGAAACACATTTTTAGCGTATCTCTACCCTATGAGAGAAATCTGCTTACTAAGTTTCAAGACTGTACGTCTAATAACTTAAAAATAGGAATTTATAACGCCCCTTAAACCCCCCGCCCCGCAACACCCCATGGGGGTCAATTTTCCCAAAACCCTTTTGTAGCGGATATTTACTCCAGGAAAGAAACTTACCTACCAATTTTCAAGCAGGTAGGTGAAGTAGTTTAAAAACGGATATATTTATCTATTACGCCCCTTAATCCCCCGCAACGCCACTTAGAAGTCTGTTTTCACAAAACCCGTTTTGTAACTGATCATTATTCTACGAAAGGAATCTATGTATCAAATTTAAAGACAGCGCGTCAAATAGTTTAAAAATGGAAATAACTACCAATAACGCCCCCTAAGCCCCTGCAACGCCACTTGGGGGTCGATTTTCACCAAACTCATTTTGTAGCGGATCTCTACTCTCTGAAAGGAATCTGCTTACCCAATTTCAAGATTGTACATCAAGTAGTTTAAACATGGAAACAATTATTATTAAAGCCCTTAACCCCCCGTAACGCCCCTTGCGTTTCGAATTTCGGAAAATCCTTTCTTAGCTGATGTCTACTCTATCAAAGGAACATGTCTACCAAATTTCAAGTCTGTAGGTTGAATAGTTCCAGAGATTTCGTGATTAGTCAGTCAGTCAGTCAGTCAGTCAGTGAGTGAGTCGCTTTTCTCCTTTATATATATAGATAGATAAATAAATTTACACACATTGGCTTTAAATACTAATAAATTTACTTTATTTCACAAGAAGTAATGATTGCTGTGTAAAGTTCTTCAAAAATACTATTTACAAAATAGAAAATTATTGGAAAAAAAATATTACGAAACATGTCCAGAAACTAAATACCGTTTTGGAAAATCTCTAGCATAAAAAATTGTTTTTCAAAACAAAATTTATTCAATTCCTACTATTAGTTCTCTCTCTCTATGTATATATATATATATCTTGTTAAAATTTTCAATCGTTAATGAAATATTTTCTATTCATCCATTCAAGTTCAAATACATTTTTTTAAACTTGTACTGGATGACACTTGATGTTGCTACAGTTTTTCAAACATTAACTCATTAATTAAGTTAAAAAATGAATAAATAGTAACAAACAAAAAATAATAGTCCAACAGCATATATAGGAAGTAAAATCGTTTGTTCTGTCCCTGTTGCTCAATGAACAGCACGTTGGATTTCTAATCCAAAGGTCGGTGGTTTGAATCCCACCTGGAATTGCTTAATTTCTGAGAATGTGATTTCTTTATTACTGTACTATTTAATTAGAAAAATTAAATTTAATTAATGAATAAATAATAGAAAACAAACAAAAAATGGTGCAACACCATATATAGAAAGGAAAACCACTTTCTATTTTGTCACTTATTATTGTGATTCTGTCATATGTATATACATATTTATATATATAATTTTATTGAGAACATTTATAAGCCCCGTGAACCACACAATGTATCACACGGGGGCTTACATCACACAGAGGAAAGATTACAGCACGAACATCCATGCCTTTTCCGGAATTCGAACCCAGGCCCTACGGCAGCGCAGTCAGAACGGCTACGTATTTATATAAATTGTAACTATTTAATAAAAAGTAACTAAAACAAAATTTTTCTTTGTTAACCTAAGTAGGAGAATTGACTTAAGGTATCCGAACACGTTCGGAGTACTTTTTTAACAAAATAGCATACTAAAACGTTATAAATGCTCTTTTAGGACTCAATACCAATAAATATTGCTATTTAACTATCAAAATTTAAAATAAATTACCCGAATTTTACAAAAATCACAATTATAAGTGAAATTTTAGCAATATTTTTGAAAAACGTGAAAGCAGTTAGAGAAAAAAGTAATAAACATATATTAGTAAAAGTATTACTAAAACAAATTAGATGCATTTATCTAGAAAATGTACTAAAATTTTAATTTTTTATTAAAATTTGAACATTTTAGAGCTGATTGAGTAAACATTATAAGAAATGTTACATTTTTTATGAGACCATTATTTAAATAACAAGCCATAACTCAAAAAGTGTTCATACAATAAGAAATATTTTAGTACATTCTCTAGAAAATAACATAAATATCAGGTTCAAAAAGTTTTATAGAAATACATTCGTAATATTTTGAGTTATCAGACTCACCATGATAGATTTTAAGCAATTTAAATGCCCACTTCTGGTAGATCAAAAACCCACTTCCGGTTTTCTAAATTTATAAAACTGATTGTAACTTAGCCTCTAGGTAGTGTAGAAACAAAACAAAGTTTGTTTCGTAAAGTCAAAAAAGATAGCTCTATTCAATAAAATAAAAAACAAAAATATCTGTCTTGACTGTGAATTTGGTCATTTTCAACGTGTTCGGATACCTTAATTTTTTTTTTATATTACTTGTTCTACATAGTTACCACTATCGTTCAAACATGTTTCATTTCAGGAAACTAACTTGTCCTTATCCTCTTTTAAGGAAGATGTCACTAGTGGAAAGAGTTGAAGTTTGTGAAAACTCATTACAAAGCAGTCTTATTGTGAACCGACTGTTTTCACAAATGTTCTCACTCGCTTTCTTAACCAAACCATCATTAACAACAAAAAACCGCCCAATCATTCTTTAGGATGAACATTAGTGCTCCCGTCATTGAATTGTCCAAGCCCACTTTCTATCCTTTTTATTTCTCATTACATGTTTACCGTAAATCTCTACAAGTTGATAATGAATTTCTACTCGTTTAACAATCTTTGAGTTCAAAAAACGAGTAATAGAACGCACTTCATGGTCGGAAGGATCAGTAATCATCTTGAACCTTTCGGACAGTCAATTACACGTGTAAAAACAACACAATCCGTCTGTAATAGCGTCATTGTATTTGCAATTAACCCGAGAAAAGTATGCACATGGATTGAACTCCGGTACTGAAACTTAAGTTCCGGACAAGAAGAAGAACTTAGTTTCCGGACAAGCCTCAAATATAGAAGTTTATAATGAGAAAAAAAAATAACTAAAATCAAATTATTTATTTTAAACAATATATAAAGAGTTACAAATTTAAGGGGGTTCACCCATGTGATGGGTTCAAAAAATCAACAAAAAAAAAATTTTTTTTCCCCATAAATTGTTTTCTTAACATGTCTAGAATACGGTGGTAAAGTGATTTTTTTAAAATTCGAAATCGTTATAAAGAATCAAGTGTTAGAGCAGCAGCTGTTCGGAGCGCTGAGTTGGCAATCGTAGGTTGGGTCTATTGTGTACAGTCGGGCTTGATACCATTGACCCTTTATGCAAATATACGTTCATACAAGTTTGTAGAGGTTTTATAGGAAATATCTATAGTTTTTGAATATTTCGTTGAACTTGTTTTAGTCTTCGCCACCAGGCATTACCAATTGCGGGTAAGTTAAGATTTCCATCGTTTTAATCGGACTTGAAACTTTAAACGCGTTTTTCTCAAAACTGTGTTTTTCAAACTTTCCTCCATCATATCTCGAGAACGGTTTGACCGAATGACTTCAAATTTATAGTATAGATTCAGCACAAATATATGCACCAAACGGACTACGATCATTCCAAAATTCAAAATATTTTATTTTTATAATAAAAACATAACAAAAATATAACCCATGAAATTCAAAACTTTTTCTTCAGAGATCTACCAAAAATTCAATTTTTAATATTTTCAATTAAGTATTGTCCATTCTGTGCATTTAAGCTTATAGATTAAAACGCCGTTATTTTTTTAAATTTCAGATAAGCCAATCAGCCGAAATCGTGGAGGAAATGACCATCCATTTTTTCGAAGCGGGTGTGTTCAGAACACTATAACTCACGTTCTATTAGATATTTTTGATAAAACATTCATACATACTCTTAAAATACATATTAATAAATGATAAAAAAAACTAAAAGTTCTATCTTTTGACTGGTCGTCAAAAAAAAATTCTCTAAAAATGCTTAAAAAACAGGCCGTCATATTGGTGAACCCCCTTAAGTTTTGAACTAGTATCTAATGCAGGGATGTGAGCCAGTGGCACGCGACAAAATATTTTAGGCACGCCAGTGATCAAAATGGTTTGCATTTTATTTCAAAATGAGTTCACTGGAAAAAATAACGATTAAACGCGAGTGATCGGTCCCGGGGTGGTGGGGAGCAAACCTGTTTGTTATTGTCTTGCCTTGGTTACGTCGTAAACTATAGTTGAATATGATGCAAAATCTGTCGATATGTAGCTTAGTCAATTTTGTTGACACAACTGTATTTTAAAGTTTGTGTTGTATTTACGATTTTTAACTGTTATTTAACGGCTAGTTTATCAAAAGAACAAAAAGTGCAAAATAGTAAGAGTAACAGAGAATTTTTAAATTTGGAGAATCTAGAAATATGGCATTATTAGTAAAGGTGACAGACCGGTGCGTGTTTTATGCTCTGGAACAGTGGTATGCAGAACACGTATGTAAAACGGCATTTTAAAACAAATCACAAATCCTCTTGTCAGAAAAGTTAATCACAGTAAAAATAATTAATTGCTTAGAAACCCTTTGGCAAAGGATTCTAATTCAGCATGCATTCTACTAAAAGTATCATCTTATAATCCTAAGATAAGATATTTGTCTTCCAGTCTGCAACAACAGGAATCACACTAATGTTAGTTTAATTTGAATTACACGTATAACTAAAACCTTTACAACTACAATGCAAAAATATTTTTTCGTAGTAAATAAAGAGTTTTTAGTTGTTTGTATTTAGTTTTATTATTTTCCCAAGAATCACAAGTCAAACTTATTTGACGGCCCGTCTATATCGCATTAAACACTTCTTTAGAAAAAAATGGCATTTAGATCCTTGAAGATTCGTCACCCCTGATCTAAAGTAATAGTATTTGCTTATCTATATAGGAAAAATATATTTTGATGCCTTCATTTAATGAAATTCGAAAATCGGTTTCTAAATTTTAATTTATTTATGTATTTGATTGTAATCTTTGCCACTTCAGAAAACACTACTTCACATTAGTAGGCAGAATCAGGCTATAAGATTGCATTCGTTATGTGTTTACTAAATTTTAATATTTGGTTTTCAATCCCTTTTACCAACACAAAGGGGTTTTGCTGTAAATTTGGTTTGTAACGTTTTGTTTTCTTTCTCTCATGTCAATTAACTGTATTTGAACTACAGTCGAAAGATATCTATTTTCACATTTTAATCTATTAATATAACGTCTTAACACTAATCATCTGTAAATTGGTTTAAAAGTTCTGTCTCTCCAAATGTTTTAAAAGTGTACATATAAGACTTTCGTTTCACGTTTATTTCATTTTCAGAAGCAAAATCACAAAGTTCGAAGCCTTTCTAACAATCCATATTCAAAATCCCCCCCTTAACACCAAGACTTTCTTACGAAATCATTATTATGTATATGTATTTCATGTGTATTCCTTGAGCATGATCAATGTTTCAAAAATATCAACATACTATCAACAGTCTTCTTATCGTAAATGAAAAAATAATTACAACTTTGAACTTTTATCTTTGTCTAAAAGAAAAATGCGTAGTTCATCTTTCAGTTCATTAACTTCTAACGCTTTCCCACGAGATAAGTAACGAACTTCTGTATGGTACGGAATTTTCCCCACTGCCCAATTTTTGTTCCGTATTATCGAAAGTATTTTACTAATTATAAGTATCTTACAAAATTAACTATGCTGATAATATCCTGTAGCTCATGATATATTTCTGGCGGTCTCTTTGCTTCAATAACTTATTGAGGGATAATACATTGTACGAATTTCATGTGGGTTGCAGTTTCCATTATCTTTACTTAGATTCCTTTCCTCTCTTGTTAAAGTAGATGTTCTGTCTTTGGTTACTCTTACATAGTTTTCCCATAAAATGTTATCTGTAGCAAAGAATTATTTACTAGTGAATTTTTTTTATATCTTTTGGAATTATTGCTAATGAACTTGAACAATTATCAGTAGTATCAACACTATCTCTTACTTGTGCATTAGAAGTAGACACACTGTCAGAATAATCTTCAATCCAAGGTTTCTTTGCATGCATTTTTTTAAACATTATTTTAAATAAAGGGTTTAAAACCTATATCATTTAAAAGTCGCTAATTATATTTATTACAATATATAGACAAAACTACCTGTATAAGTTCCATGTAATTCATAAAATTATTTAGATGATGACACATGACCAACCAGTCATTTGCACCAGATGATAGAGACCGGATATGGGGATCCATGAAAGAACCTGGCACCCACGTGATTGTGAGCTTGTTTCTTCGGCGTACCCCCAAATATTGCTTTGCGTACCCCACTCTGGAGAGCAATGACTTAGATCACCAAGAAGACAGTAACTGCGAGGGAAAATTAGTCCTGAGAATTCGAAACAACACATTGGGCAAAGACTATTGAAAATTTGAAGCAGGTGAGTGTACAGTCTTATATCAAGTAGTAATAAATTAGTGATGCATGGGCTGATTTCTTAAGTATTGTACCTATACTTTTTTCAAATGTGTATGTATAATGCTTTGACCAGTATTTTTGTTATCTGATATTTCTCATTTATTCTTGATGGTCTGTAATGAGTCTACTGTATAGAAAAACTCTGAAAAATATTTCAAATGAAAATAGGTTTTTACAGCCATTGATTAGAGCTATTCTTAAGCTATTATTATTCACGATGCCAAAAAGGACAGCTTTACATGTATTTATTCATTTATTATTTCGTTCTTAGAAGCAGAATAAATGATTTCAAAATTGAAAACTACTTTTTTACAAATACAATAATTACTCTAAGTTTGATAATGCTTTTTAAAATCTAGTAACATATACCCCGAAATATAACATTTTAAATATGCTGAAAACTAGAACGCATAGAGAGAAATTATATAACTCAAATATTTCGCTATTTTGTTTGTTTTTGAATCTGTAGATGATTTTTATTAGTAATATATTTGAGAGTGTGAATTATACTAGCATGGGTTATATTTCTTTGGAATGAAATGCTAAAAATGTTTTGGTACTTACCATAAAACCGCTTTTCTAAGTTTTGATAATATAACTCAAAACCTCACTTAAAATTTAAAGATATTCTTGTAATGAGACTTGTTTTGTTATTTGCTATAAATTTTCTCCCTATATATTTCCTCCTATATTCACTTCATTTCTGTCCTGTCAGAATTCAATAAATCAAAATTTTAAGATACTTCCTATTTTCAAGTTTTTCCCTGTATTGATTGAAACAGGTGATTTTGGGGTGAAAGTGATCAAATTCATGGGGAAAAAAATTTTGTATACATTATTGAGAAAATTGAGTTTTGTTTTCCTCGAATCAAAAATAGCTAGAATAAAAAATGAATTTAACCCAATAAGATGACAAAAAGCTCTTAGCGCAAAAGAGTAGGATGCAAAAAGTGATCAATTTGTTTACTTCAGAGGATAAAATTGAAGTAGTTGAGAAAAAGTAAGCGAAAATCAATAACAAGAGAAAAAAGTTAGAAATTGGTGAAAGCAAATCACGAAAAATAAAAAAGTCAAACGTCATAATAAAGAGTGGAAATGACAAAATTATTTTAGTCATACAAATGACACCGTATGATGTATAGAAAAAAAATTTAAGTGACGAGAGATTTATAATTTAAGGAATAGTTGTTATAAAACAAGCCAAGACTGATAAGACTCCCTAATATATGTAACAGCATGAAAAATATATGAGTTCAATATTGTGTGACAAGTAGCAATTTCAAACTACCTGGAAACTGCCAATGAAAATAGCTTGAAAGTATAAATAAAAACATATTTCTATAAAAGGGCCACTTTTTTTCAACCAGGCATTTTCTCAGAAGTGTAATCTCTTAATAATTCATATATGCGTGTTGTTTTATTGCTTTTTCCGATTATCTTTTACAGCTGTAATTTTTATTTCATTATGTTGTTGTTACTAATGCCACCTGATAGGTATGTGCCAGATCGAGGCCCCCGAAATTCCTCATGGCAAAGTGCCAGATTGCACGCGTGTCGTTAGTCGTAGCCTTGAGCACCATGCAGGTGACAGTACGATTTGGCTTGTTTCTATCCAATTTTGAAATAGAACAAACTGAGAATGGTCAAAGAGGGCTCCCACTTCTCTTCCCCTTCCACCAACATCATGAGAGACCTTGCGGCTCGACGGTAATTTAGAGTACCTGCATGCCGCGCTAATGCACTATACATTTATAAACATTCATGCCTTCTCCGAGATTCGAATCCATGCTCTATGACACAGCAGTCACACACACACACACACAGCGTCACTAATCACTATACCAAATGGGTGGCTGATTTCGTTATTTAGTAAGTATACGAGTTGAAAGTAGCCAGCCAAAAGTGAATGACAAAATATCAAAAACCTTCAATAAGCATTTTTTTGAATACTCGCAAAAAGAAAAAGAATACTAAATTAACCTTTTGTAAGAATCATCCTAATCAAAAATCACTCCCAAATAACACAAAATCAATTTCTAGAAACAGTTTTTATTTTTCCATAGGGAAAAAAACCCACTCATTTAGGGGGGGGGGGAGTTATTTTATTCTAATAGAAACATTTCTTTTGATAAATAATTAATTAATTTATAACAGGGATTCTTAAAATATATTGAATAACCGTTCGACAATATTTTGACCGAAATCTACATCACTCACAAATTTCCATTTCGATTCACAAGCCAAGATTCTCAGTTAAGCCATAAATGAGGTTACATCAAATAGTGAAACTGACCAGGCTTTAAATTATAGCATTAGCTGTCAAAAGCACAGCAGCATTTGCGAAAATCTTAAACTACCTTATTCTGCCATCATCTTCTAATTTTAATTAAGCGAAAAGATCCATCGCGTTTGGTAATGGAAAATCCAGACTTAATGACAATCTTTAATAAATATCGGGAAGGAGACTCCCAGCAGTTGGCGTTACCAGAAGTGGCTCCTTTATTCTTATCCTCTTTGAGCCATAATTAATCAGTTGCTCTTGTTAATACCCGTACTGTAATGCGTTCAAAGAGCAAGTTTTAATCGAAATGTTGCAGAAATTAGTGTAAAAGTGGGGTATTGTGCGAAAGAGGTTATATATATATATATATATATATATATTTCCTAGATTATATACAGGAGCTAAATAAACTGGTGTTTCATAAATTACTCAAGCTTAAAGAAAGATTATTGCTTTATCCCTTTTTTGCATGATGATAAAAATTGCAGTCATAGCATTTAGTGAACAAAAGATTTTACTCAAAACATGGTTGTTATTGGCAACTTTTTTCACGACTTGTTGCATTATTAGGAACGTAGCTGTCAGAGAAAAAATAAATGTCACAATCAACATATCAAGTTTGAACTCGTCATTCCGCCGTTTGTTGTAGTTGGAAGAAACGTACGATTTCTTTAATATTTTATTTCAACCCTACTATTAATTCATATATATATATATATCGTTATATTTATATTTTCAATCGTTAATAGAATACTTTTTATTCATCCACTGAAGTTCGTTCTTTTTATTCGTCCACTGACGCTTGTGATGTAGACAGTTTTTTCAAATATTTATTCATTAATTAAATTTTATTTTTTAATTTTAAATTTTTTCTGTGTTATTTCTTACGAAGTTAGAACTAGCACCAACAGAACTAATACCAGTAAGTTTTACTAACGAATTTTTTCTTGGCTTCAAATATATTTTTTGAACTTGTACCGGAGGACACTTGATGTGGTGATACAGTTTTTCAAATATTAATTCATTAATTAAATTTAATTAACTAAAATAAAAAAAATTTCTTTGTTGACCTAAGTAGTAATTGACTTTAAAAAAATTTTTTGTATTACTTGGTATAGCTAATCTAATATTTGTTTACAAAGGAAAAAGGTAATGAGTGGTAAAAAGGTTTGTTTTTTGTGTTTTTGTTATTTTCTGTGCAATTTATATCGAATACCCCAAATATTCTTTCCAAAACCATGTGACAAAAATTTGCGTCACTAAACATTTGATTCACTTCCAAAATGCATGACGAAAATGTTTTTCTATATGTTTATTATATATATATATATATATACATATGTTGCTTTTTGTACAGAAATTTAAAAGAGAGGGACATTGAAGATTACTTGGACCAGTTAGAAGGTGGTTGGCTACCGGAAAATGGCCTTGATGACGAAAATTCTGGCGAGGAGTACCACGATACAGAATATACAAAAAATATATTATTTAAAAAAAAATTTTTTTTTGTACTGAGTTCAACCAAGACTGTCTTGATTCTACAGGCTGAGACAGCGACCCTTCTAAAGAGTGGTCACGTGGACAAAGGAGGGACGAGTTTTCCCCAAGTTTGACCATTACTTCACCAGTCTTCCATTAACGCTTGTGATATAGTGCTTTACGTTATCACGTATTTAAAAATATGAAATGTAGTGAGTATAACATCAGTCGTAATTACCATTGGATATTAAGAAAGGTACGATATTCATATCATTGTATAACTTTATTCTTGAGTCATTACTGAATTTATTTTTGAAGACATGGTATAATAAACTGATGCATTTAAGATAACATTGCTAAGTATTTGTAAATTAAGATATTTTGTTTTATATAAGAAATTAGTGTTTAAACTTCTATATATTTTTTTATTCTATCAAATGCTACTATCTTAAAAATTGTATTAATAATGTAACCTAAAACTCCACACATTTTGTAGTAATGCCTTGTTATTGTTATATATCCAACTGTTCATCTAATAAATTACATATCCCTACATTTACCCGGCTGTCCATCCTATTTGAATGAGATAACATAGATTAATATACTTCAGTGGATTGCTAAATATTCTTAATAAAGTAAATGCCTTTGAAGAAATCTGCTCTATTAATTCAGTTCCTTATCATGTTATGGCTGTTCAATCTTGATTAAAGTATATTGAAAATTGTAATATAGGAAATTTTGCAAACTGAAAAACAATTGCGAGTTAAAAATGTGCTATCTTTGCATTCCAATAAATGTGGTACTATTTCACTGAAAAATTTAATTTCAAATCATTCAGGAAAGATATGTAATGTTTAAGTAAATATTTAGGATTCCAACTAAGTATTAAACATTTCAAATAAATTAGATATCTCAACAGAAGTGTATAAAGTTTTAATGTACATAAAGTGGGTTATTTCGTGCATAATATAAAATTCGGATGCACCGATTTTAAGTATATATTTGTTTTAGATAAAGAGATCAATTTCGATTAAGAAAATGCAAGACAAAAAATTTGAGACTTCTGGATGAAAGAGATTTGAAAATGCCTACAAATATTGCAAGGAAAGTCGTTTCAACACAATATTTCATTTTAATTTGTTAATATCGAAAACATTCTAATCAAGATTTCTTAAAGTTGATTTTATCTTGTGTACAATCCTAACAGAAGCGTATATGGAGTTACATGAGTAGTGGAATGTCTTGCATTCGTTTAATTCACCTGGTGTTAACTGTAACACACCTGCATTTAAATATATATATATATATATATATATATATATATATATATATATATATATATTCATTACATTAGAAATATATGCTTAAAATTTCATTAAAAAAAACGCCATGAAGAAATTTAAATGGGTAAGGATAATCGAAAAATGAAATTTAGGGCCAGTTAAATTAATGTTTTTTTTTATATTTCTCTGTTTTATTTTTTTTTTTAATATTCAGTTAGCGATACATATTTTATTTAATGTGCCTGCATATCCTTTTAATGCATTTTTTATACTATTTACAATATATATATATATATATTATGAACATGTTTTAAAATTCACATAACTATTAGTTAAAGAAAAATTATGTTTAAATTATTTTCATGAACATTTTAGTACATTTAAAGTATGTTTAATGTAAAATGCTTTTTTTGTAATTAAAACATTTTTTGCTCGATTTTTAGATATTTTCACCTCAGAAAAATATTCATTCTTAATGCATAAAATAATGTAAATAATATCATCACATATGCTAAGGGTTCAAAACTTGAGATTAGTTAGTACATTATCTAATAATGATATATTCTTTGAAAAGTTTTCTTTCCAATTATTTATAGGTAAAGTATTTTTTTTAAATGTATATATTTTCTAAGGTATAACCTAGAATCTATTTTTGCTGTATTAAACCGGTTTGTGTCATTTTTATATTTTTATTCATTTTTGCATGCATTTTATTATACAGGAAAATATTTATTATATTTTTATTTCACAGGAAAAAGCAATTCTAGCAAAACGTTTTTAAATGTGCATGTGTTTTTTTATTAATATGCCTTTGATGCTTTACTTTTATTATTTTTTTTGCAAGTAATTGTTTCTTTTTCTATTTGATTTCATTGAAATTATTTTATATTGATTCAGTTTGTTCTTAATTTTCTCTGTATTATAATTATGAGCCTTTCGTAAGTGATATTCCATTTTTTCAGGAAAATATTAGATACCCTTTCTAATGTATTAATACACCACTTTCATCTGAAAGTATTCTAAGAGAGAGTTATAAAAAATTAAACAATGTAAATGTGCAAATTTTAGAGCTTGCATCCTAAAAAGAAACAAATGTAATAAACATTGCATTCCTGACAATGACTGTGTGTTGTGAAGCATTCCCTCCTTTCGTGACGTCATCAAAAAGCTTTCGTGGCCTGATATTTCAAGATGGCCTTGGTTCAACATACAAAAAAACTTGCGTGAAGATGGTTATTTCCATCATACTGTGTTTTTAATTATTTTATATTATATATACACTAGGAATTTTAAACATTTTCCCTTTAACTTAGATCATGAATTATATCACTTTGGTTTACTTCACAAAAAACATGCAAAGAAGATTTCAATGCAATAAGAAAAAAAAGGGATATTGAAATACGGCTGCTCTTAAAGTATCCAACTATTTGCGACAGCTTTTTTTTTTTAAATGGAGATATGAGGATTTTTGTAGTTTTTAGATTTGTTTAGACATTTTAAGAAAAGTATGCTAAAATTGAGAAGATAAAAATAAATTATTATTACTAAAATGTGGGTAAAAATGGGTAAAATTTTACAAAAATAACATAAACGGGGCCCATTCTGTACCAAAAGTTTATAAACAAATTTTTAATTTTTCAAATATGATGTATTGTTATGTTATTCGTTTTTGAAATGACCTTCAGGATAAGACATATTTTAATTTTTACAAAAACTAGAGAACTTTATCTTACTTATTATATGAAATTGCTTAAAGTAACAGTGATTATGTTCACATAAGGGACTGTAAATTTTGTAATAAAACAATGATTGAGATAAGTCTGAAGGTCAAAAAGAAAAAAAAATCTACTGTTATACAGAAAATACTCAAAAAATTTCACAGTTACTTATTTTAAAAACTTTTTTCAGCAATCGCTATCCCTGTTTGAGCATTTCCAAAAAAAAACACATTCCGATTAAAAGGCGTTTTGAAGTATGACATCTCGCTTAAAGTAAAGGCATCTGCTTTTACTGAAACACTTGTAGCTTTCGTTCTAGCGAACGGAAAATAATAAAAGTATTTTTATGAAGATAATAAGATTTCCTATAAAATAAAGTCATGAAAAAAAATTGTCAATTTTTGGCAAAAGTCATAATTTTAGGGTAGTCGGATAGCTTAATTTATTATTATTGTTCCTCAAGGCGTGATAATGAAATGGAGATCATTCAATCTATACAAATAAATAAAATTGAAGTGTCTGTTTGTAATTTCAAATTAGCAGCTTTTTACTTGATGTACTAAAAGTATATACGGTACTCATAACAAAAAATCAATTTTTAAAATTTTTGTCTGTCTGTCTGTCTATATGTCTGTCTGTCTGTCTATATGTCTGTCTGTCTGTCTGTTTGTTTGTTCCGGCTAATCTCGGAAACGGCTGGTGCGATTTTAAAAATTCTTTCACTAATGGAAAGCTACATTAACGGGGAGTAACATAGGCTATATTTTATTCCCATATTCTTACAGGAACGGAAACTATACGGGTGAACGTGAAACTGAATGCCAAGATGAACGCCAAATTGAACGCCAAGCTGAGCTAATGAAGTCGTTGTTTTGGTTACTGGCGACCGATGCTCTTCATGAGACATAACAGTGTTACGCGCACATGATAATACGCTGACACGTGCCATAATTTTTTTTTATGATAGTTATCTCACTGTTCAGTTAAGTAGAGCATCGGCTGTTTCGGATGCACTTTTAAAAATAATAAATCAAGGCTTCATAAGTAAAAAGCAATGCAAGAAACAAAAAATTGATAAGTTTTACGGTTAGTTTTTAATCCTTTCTTTTTTTTTTATTTACATTTTTAGTCACATTTAAACAATAGTTATTATAATCCCAATCTATATCTATACAAATAAATAAAATTGAAGTGTCTGTTTGTAATTTCAAATTAGCAGCTTTTTACTTAATGCACTAAAAGTATATACGGTACTCATAACAAAAAACCAATTTTTAAAATTTTTGTCTGTCTGTCAGAATATAAACAGATATATTTATAAAACATCATGAAATACCCAGCGAAGCGGGAGGGTAACGGCTAGTATATCATATATGTGTAGTGACAGAATTTTAGTTTAAATTTCATTAACTCTGGTGCGTTTAAGAAAGTGAAGAAAACATGTCACAATATTTTTAAAAAAATAATAATAAAATTTGGATAGCTAAGTTTACTGTATATATTCTACAGTGTAAAAGTAGAATTTGTTCTTTTAAAATATTTAAATATTTGCTTAAATATCTTAAAACGCAAACTGTAAAGTAGACTTGACAAAATAGCTTCAAGTGTTTGATTTAATAGTGTACCTTATGCTCAGATTTTAAAACCAAATAGAAAAAATTATTTGACATTATTTCACTTCTTTTCTTTGGCTATATTTTGGCAATATCTTAATCCTAACGTATTAATGTAAGTAGTTTCATATTCAGAATCAAAAGAACTTATAAGTTGGTAAATCAAACTTGAAATAATGTCAATGCAAATTGTAAAAAATATTTGACACAGTAACTCTAATAGTATACTTTTCCCTTAAGTTTTCAAACCGAATAACAAAAATTATATCGCATTTTTTTAATTTCTTCTCCCATTGTTTATTCTGGTCTAATCCTAATGTTTATTAGAATTGGTAGCTTTGAACTTAGAAGCAAAAGAACTGAAAAGTAGGGAATACAAACTAGAAATTATGCCGCTAATATAAACATACATTTCTGCACATAGTGAAAATTTTCTATTAGAGAGAGATGAATTAACAATAATCAAAACTGAAAAAAATTGAAATTGCAAGTGAGTGAGTGAATATTTACGTCGCACTGTTCAGCTACACGAGGGCTTTTGGTGACGGTCCGCGTAATTTTGAACCATGGTCAAGTGACGCGGATGACACCTGAGCTGGCACCCGCCTCTCCTAAATACCACACCACACCAACGGGAGGACGTTTGAGCTCTAGACAGATTTAACGTACATCGCTCCCCTACATGGCGGGTCTTCAGTGGTATTGAAATTGCAAGATAAACAGACAATACATTTTATGAAGGATGTATAAAAAATTAAAATTAATAGAGTTAAATACAAAAATAGGGATGCTACAGTATTAAAAACATTGCTGACTTAAGACAGCTTATATATAAAACAATTTATATAAAAGAGAGGGGTTTAACATGTTTCGGGGCCAGCCAACCTTCCCTCTTTCTGTTAATAAAACTGAGCAAAAACCTATTGAAAATAATGGATAGAGTACCTAAATCCATTACAAGAAAAAGGTAACTTACCAAAAATTTCTTTCAAAAATGCAGAGTTCGCGCTAAATCTGAGTACAGTAAACAAGTTATTGCCAGATTCTGGACCCAAATGCAAATTCAAAGCATGGGAAAGGCTGAATCGTAGCACTTAGAAAAAATGAAAAGAATATATGATACTATATAAATCTCATGGGGTTTGTTCTTCAAATTTAAAATTTATCAATATAAACACAAGATTTTGTTTCTGAGGAAATTTTTGTTTGTCAACAAGATTCGAATGTTACTGATTACAATTAAAGAAGGAGAATTTCTCAACCACACCAATAATTTAAAAAATAATAGTAATAATTTTTTTCTCTCTCTGTATCTCTCTCTCTTTCTCTCCCTCCCCTCTCTCTTGGTGTGGTTGAGAGAGAGAGAAAAAGAGAGAGATACAGAGAGAAAAAAAATTATTATTATTATTATTTTAAAATTATTGGTGTGGTTGAGAAATTCTCCTTCTTTAATTGTAATCAGTAACAGTCGAATCTTGTTGACAAACAAAAATTTCCTCAGAAACAAAATCTTGTGTTTATATTGATATATTTTATATTTGAAGAACAAATCCCATGAAATTTATATAGTATCTTAAAAACATAAGATAACTACCTTTATGCTTAACATAACAGCACTTTTAGAGTATGATAATAATTTTATTACGAGTACAATTAGAAAAATTTCCTAACGTATCACTGAAATAATAAAAAAGGAAAAGTTGAACAAGGGAGGATTATTTTTAGCAAAGTTATGTACTTTATTGAGAGAACTCGCCTTTTATGCAGGAGGGGAATAAGATAAATAGTAATAAGCGATAAAAA
>BMAO01002044.1:0-117500 GCA_019973975.1 Trichonephila clavata
ATCCTGTTCAAATTTTCAATCGTAAATAAAATACATTTTAAAGCGCTTAACTGAGCTGAAATTTATATACACGATTATTTTGGATGACAATATGATAATTTAATTATAATTAATTAACTGAAACTAATTATTTAAAGAATTACAGATACAGTCACGTTGGCTTCGTTTTTAGCGACTTTGAGTCAAAACTTTAAAACATTTTTTTCCCCTCACGTTTTAAAGCATTCATTTGAACTGAAATTTTATATACACAATTGTTTTGGATGACAATACGATACTTTACTGATAATTAATAAAAATTAATTGCTACTTAATATTGGGATTCTGTCATATGTACACACAGGGTGGATATAATTAAACTGCAAGTGTTCAAGGAGTGATGGAGAGAAAACCTCTGGGAATATTCTAGTGAAATTTGGTATCTACACGTTTCCGAACATGCGCAAGTCAAATATGCAAGGAAAAAAGTCGCCATTTTCACCCGATAGATGGCACTGTTCCGTGTTTCAATGATTATCGACGGCATATATGCAAATTTTAAGCCCATCGAACGGTATAGAAATAAGACCACATTGAGTTTTGGTCAATCATGACTCTGAATAAGAAGGAATGTGCATTGCTAGTGAATATATTCTATCAGAATGGTAGCAATTATTCAGCAACTCTGAAAGAATACCGGCATATGAAACGGTTTAGAAGAGGTCTAATGAGTGCGTCAATGGATTAAAAAATATGATTTCTAAATTTGAAGAAACATGAGAATTGGGCGTTATTCCAGACACAAGAGGGCGGCGAGCATCCCGTAAACCCGGAAAAGAGTACAACAAATTGTTGACGCTATTGCTACTACGAGTAGCAGTTCAGGAGCCAGTATGCTGCAACACGTGAGTGCAAGAAGTGTGGCTCGGGCATTATCTCTTCTCTGGTCAACCGTGCATAAAGTGTTGTGCCACATTCTTCGACGTTATCCGTATAAAATTAAATTGCTTCAAGCATGTGATTGCATCTGGTGGTTTGCATATTGAGCACATCATGTGATGATTTCATTGAACAAATAATGGTTTAATTGTTTTTCAAGACGTCTTTATGGATAAATTAATTTGTGATCTTAATTTACGTTAATTTTTGATTACATGATATTTTAAAAATTTATTTGCTGAAGCGAATTGTATGGATTTTTGACAAAATGTAAGTAATGTTTTTTGTTGTTGTTGTTTATATGCCTCTTAGAATGTCATTATGCTCTGTCTATCGGTTTTGGAAGTTGTATGTGCCACCGGTGAGCGTTGAAATGTGGTACAGCGCCATCTACCGGGTGAAAATGGCGATTTTTTTCTTTGCATATTTGATTTGAGCATGTTCTGAAACGTGTAGATACCAAATTTCACTGGAATATTTCCAGTGGTTTTCTCTCCAACATCCCTTGAACACTTGCAGTTTAATTATGGCCACCCTGTATATACATATTTTTATTACTTGTAATTATATGATAAAAAGTAACTAAAATATTTTTTTGTTGTTGATCTAAGTAGGAATTGACTTTAAAATTTTTCTTTACATTACTTGTTTATTTTTAAAGCTATCACTTTTATTCCCGGTGTATAACGCGCATCCGTAAATTTCGATCCTATTTTTGATGATAAAAGCGAGCGTTATACGCTAGATTTTACGGTAAATAAAAAAATGAATCAGACTTTTTTTTGAAAAGGAAATATATATATATGATAAAAACTAAGAGGATGATGTAAACAAAAGTAATTTGCTTAAATCGTTATAGAAAAAGGCATATCACGCACAGTAAAGATAATATTTATAAAATTAACTTATACCATGTTCACAAGTCAAACTACTTTTAAAAAATTGATTTTGGGAGATATTGGTTCAAATTTAGTAAATTATCCAATTTAATTTTATCAGTAAAATTGTATACACTACCAGAATTAATTTAAAAGTCTTATGAGATATACGTTACAATAAAGGATGGCTTTAATGGCAACTAATTTAACAAGGTATTAAAGTGGAGTCACTTCATCCTTCACGAGTTCCGTCGCCAGTAGCCTTCGAGTTGATTCTAAAAGTGACGTTAATAAAAATTAAATCTAAGTAGTTCTCATGCGTTTTTAAAATGTTTACATTATGATAATGCATTCTGTGATTCATTTGAAGATGAAAATTTTCCGTTTTTTCTTGCTTTCCTAGTTTGGTGCATTTTTTTCACTCCAGGGTAGATCTAAAGGTAGAGTGCAACGTAATGTACAGTCACATTTTATTCTGGAAGGGAATAAGTTGCGTTTTAACGGCAGAATGAATCCATAACTTTGAACTGTATAAAATTCTTTAGTGAGGTGTGACATACATAAAAATACATATATGAGATAAATATCCTTTCAATCAATTAAACAAGGCAATATGTTGATACACGAGAAATCAGTGTCGTACATAGACTAGAGACAGAGCTTACACAGACCAACGAGAAAACATTTGAGCCTCACATCCCCATCGGCCCCCTCTGCACAACGCGTTTTCAGTGGTTCATGTTCGAAGTCATGACGCGCTGGCCCTCGAGTTCGTAACCTTGACCACTAAGCTACCACGGCCACACTCTGAAAGGTGGGATTTATATTTAAAAAAAGCGCAGATGAAAGTACCGAAGAGTAACCTTTGTGCTAAAAATTATAAAAATGTCTTGATGGCTGGCTCAAATTCTATCCCTGTGTACGCCACTGTTGGAAATCTATACGACAGTTATGTTTCCACAGTTTTTAAGCCTGTTTTTCTCTCCACTCATAAGCAAATAAAACCATTTTGGGTTATATGCATTCGTGGATTTCATATGTGTATTCTATTACGGTGATATTGTTTTAAAACAATTTAAATAAAAAAAAAATTTGTATTAAAATTGGGTGACGTGATCGGTTTGTCGCTGGCCTTCTGCACCTAAGGTTGCGGGTTTAACCCTGGCCGAAGTCGGTGGATTTTCGTGATGCAGAAAATCGACAGCGGCCATGACGTATGATTATACTGCATGTAAAAGATCCCTAGAATGTCTGTTTGGCTTAGGTGCTTTCAGCAAAATGAAATCTTAATACAGATTTGCATCGTCAGAGCCCAGGTGCTTCCCTCTGGGGAGGAAACTGGATTTCAAAATTACCTGCGGGGATTGGTATCCGCCTATATGGTGCCGCACTAAAAAGAGATACCAGCTTCCGGGGAATGTACTAGGTCTGAAATGGAAAAACTCCAATTCGCAACCCATTAGAAATAAAAAAAATTAATGTGTGCAACTAGATCTCGTACATAACTGATAATTAAATATAAGTTATTAATTTATATATTGCTTCCCTAGAAATTAAAATTGAATACTCCTTAAATTAATATTGTACCTATATCAGTAGGGCTTTATAAGATATAGTAGTACCTATATCAAAATTTAGTTTTTAAAGAATCTAAATGGGTTCTAAATTTTCGCCAATTTTACCTAAATGTAAATGGCAAAAATTCTATAGTAATATAGATCAGCTATAATTATTTAACAACGTATTTAAAAATTCTAGGAATTTTTAAATATGACTCTTGGAAATCCCCTTGAGGGAGAAAGGCGTGACCGGGTTTGAAAAATCCGTTGACAAGTGAAGAGAGGAACGGAATAGAAAGGCCAAATGCATGTCAAGCATCAAAAGAATCGGCTCCTTTTTTTTCTCTCCTTTCACTTGCTGTCAAACAGTTTAGTTAACTCATTAGAGCTAGAGGGCTACTGTTTATTTAAGGAAACACGGAACATACCCCGATGTGTTGGAAATAATTGCTCCTCTCTCAGTGTCTGGTATTTTCACGAGCGAGTCTAAAAATAATCCCACGGATGAGAATGTTTTCGCAAATGTCATTGAGATCTGAGAATTTTATTTATTTCAGAATTGCATTTTATTGATTTTTACCCTGTCATCTGAAAAATTTGTCATGCTTTCACACACACACACATACACATATAAGGCAAATTTTTTATATGCAAAAGTAAAGTTATTAAACTAAGGGAAAATTATTTTATACATGTAATAAATGTTTAAGAGAAAGGAAGTAACCAGGCAATAGGAAATAAGTTTTTTAATTAACTATTTTATCATTGTTATAGTCTAGTTTGATTTAGTCATTTAACGTCTAGTTGCTAAGCTGATTAAAATAAGAATAGTTAAAATTAAATATATAAAACAGATACCAAAACCTTTCCTTCCAAGAAAAAATGAATTGAATATTTTTTATATAACAATCTTATTGATTGTATTATAAACTAATGCTCACAAAGTAGCACACACTTTTTAAATAATATTATATACCTTGATGGTAGATTGAAATATGTGATTGTCCTTTAAAGTTTATCAAATAGGTCATTTAATTTTTAAAAAATTGTATTTAGATAATTTATGTTTTTTTCATAACGATTGTTTTAAGACCGTAAATAGATCATAAAAAACATCTTGTTTGTCACAGAATAATTTATTTGCTTTTCTAGTGTTTTTGTTAGATAATTAAATAATTAATTTAAAATTAATGAACAATACACACAAAAAGTCAAGGCACAAAAATAAACATAAGCTATTATTTTCCAACAAAAAATTAAGCATGTATGTTTTTATTTACAGAGATAAAATACTTGAGATTATCAAATAAAAGTATTTCAGTACTTATTAAATTTGAATAAAAATAGAAATACATCAGATACGTTTTTATTCTTTGAAAGAAACAGAGTACTGCACTATAAATTTTAATTTCATCTTAAATGCAATGCGATTAAGTTTAGCATTAGAACTTTAGTTTATTCATTTATTAATTTTACATAATTAAGTTTATAAACTAGATTTAATTCAAAAATAATCCTTGATGAAATTCCGAATTATACATATACTATATAGTCTTTTAAAAGTTAGTATATATTATATAGTATAGAATTAAGTTTTTTCATTTAATTGTATTGAAAAACATTGTTATAGCCCTCATATCTTGATTTAAAAAGGACCAAACTTGGGTTTCAAAGCGGAAGAATAATTATCTATTACTTCTTCATAACTTTTAGGAGTCAATTTCCGCAAAAACCAATTTTTAACATATTTCTACTCAATTAAAGAAACATGTTTGCCAAATTTCATTTGTAAGTCTAATAGCTCAAAAAGGTTCTTTTTTTTCTTTTTTTTTTATCAAAAACGTTCACACAATCCTCATTGGAAATCGATTTCCTCAAAACCTGTTCATTGCGGATCTCTAATTTAAAAAAAAATGAAATAGGTTTACCCAAATTTCAAGTCTATAGTTTTAAATATTTCAAAAACGGATTTTTTTAAACCTAAAACTCCGCCCGCATAAGCCCACCCCCTTTCCTTTCAGTTAAACCCATTCTTAGCGAATCTCTACTCAAAAACAACAACAACAAAAAACAGGCTCTAGATATAAGATTTTTTTTTGTACTCTAAAGTCGTATTATTAGCAGAACTCACACCCTTCTATACATGTCAAGACTGACGAGGGTCAGTTGACTGCACAGGACATTGTGTCTCTGTAAAAGGCACCGGTAGTTCGGCCCTTTCGCCGGAGGTAAAACACGTACGAACTGTTTGGGTGAATGGCTTAATAGTCGCTACTACTTTTTTACTTCCTGACTTACGGACGCCTGTTCGTCCAAAGACTTAATAGACGAGACATGGTCCTTTTGTGCTGAGATTACCCTCCCCCACTGACGTAGCGAATCTGTATAGAAAGTTCGAGTGTCAAGGAGTGTCGCAAAAGTACCCGCGGCGAATTATGACCCCCAGATGTTGGATACAAGCCTTTGTCACGGGAGAAATCAGAAAGCCCCTGGCCATTGTTCGCCCGCACCAGTAGAGTGTGAATGACGTCGGAGGAGCCACGTGCAAAATTTATGGCCCTCCAATGAGAGGTGGCGATGGGCGTGTAGGTGACCCTCCCCTGGAGTTTAAAAGGGTCGTTTTGGAATCAAAAAAAGGAAAAGACTCACTGTTCCCGTTTCCTGACCTTGCTGGACTAAAAGAAATTGTGGGGCGAGCACCCTCAGTCCCAATAGATGGTGGTAATTCACTTCTGGATTTTGATGCCCGACGAATAAAAGTGGAGAATATAAGCGGCATAACGGCCTGGCGGCCCTGACTAGACTTTTGCACGTGACTTTATTTTTCTTCTTCCCAACGAACAACGGAATGCTTTATACTTTTATAGTGTATTCTAAATACTTATTTAACCCAGAAATAAAGTGATTTTTAACAATTAGCTGTATGACTGTAAACGCTACTCTATCAAGACACTACAGTACATACTCGCATCTTAAGTTAATTTAGGACTAAATTAGGTTAAAGAATCTTAGGTTAACATGCGTAATACACGGAGCATCAAAAAAATTATTTTCAATACTATGTCGATAACAGGAAAAAAAACTTTGTGTTTGAAACATTTTTAGCTAAACAATTGTTTGTCTATATACTTTTTTCTAAATTAAGAGAATTCGCATAGTTCTAAAACACATATTGAATGGAAGGTAATTGTGCTATGTAAGTGTGCATTGATGAGAAAAACACTTCTTTGAAAGCGCACATGCTATAAACATTTCGATCATTCCATCCATCAAAGACTCATACTTATTTTTTATCTGCAACATTTATAGAGAGAAATTCAAAAGCAGAGTTAAAATGAGTGACTGCAAGCGTTTGAACAAATGAATGAGATGGCAAATCTGGATATTTGAAATAGGAATGTCTCAAATGCATGTTTCTAGAGAGTTTAACTCCTAGAATTGTATGCAACTTATGGAGACTGCTTAATGATACCGAATCCGTAGAGAAAATGTTTGACCAAAGTCACCCGTGAGCCACACAAACCATTTAAGTTCGATATTTTTCGATTACAGTGAAGTCTGAAGGAACTACAGTAGTTTTCCAACTATTTCGTGAACTTCATACTCTGGTTGTTGTATCCGGAAGGCTGCATGAGAGAGATCTGCTTGAAAGAAAACCAAGCGATCTACGTCCTACCACTTCCAAGCACAGAAAAGTCTGTTTAGCATATTGCAGAAAGCATCGATATTAGAGAAGGAACTCTTGTACTCAGGGACGTCTGGCCAGGCCCTCACCAAAATGGAGGCTTCATCTCATTCTTGACTCAGACTTTACAAGATCAGGATTCGAATAATTTCAAATGTGTCAAATGTTATTTTCGGTTGTATTGTCCGAAAAACTGGGAGTTTCGGATGATATGTCAACTCGCTACATGTGATGAGCGTGGTCCATGCATAGGTCTTGGCCTATAAACATACACCATCATTACTCATTCAGTCAAAAGGCGGTTGTCGGTCGAGCCGGTCTGTGCCATTGTAAGTCATATACATTTATTGGCTTTGGGTTATTGTTTGTAAAAGTATTTGACAACGTATGCTACGTACTGTCTACTTTTATGGGTCATAGGTGAGGCTTACATAGTGTAGGGCCCAGGGCCTACTTTTGCATAGGGACCGAGGGTCTAAAGAAATCTTAAGACGTCCCTGGTTGCATTCACAAGTCCAGATTCAATCAAAGTACTTATTCTCTATATATAAGTACCTTCATCTAGAACAAAGATTTCTAACAGAGCTCAGATGGACCCTTTGAGATTTGTGGCAAATTAAAAAGGATCCATAGCATTCCAAGAGCTAGATAACAACTCTTTTATTTAAGCTTCTTGTTTTGTTCTTAAGGATTGTGATTACTAGATAATATCCGTTTTAATATGTCTAGATATTATATAAATTTGCAAAGGAAAGTGTATATGATCCACGCATCTAAATCGGAATGTCATAGCATAAAAAAATAAAACATAATTATAAATCCCTTTTTCTAATTATCTATTCACAGTTAAATAATTATTTTTTTGTGATCAATTATTAGTATTCTGATTGAATTGCATGTTGTTACATGATCATACATGTATGCTATAAATGATGATGAAAATTTAACTGATGATGATTTTATAACTTTGGTTTTTCTGCATTATATATCAACTTATGTTTATATCGATCTAATACTACCGGAGGTTATCAACCTAAAGTGAGAATTCTCTTAATTTTTAAGAGAAACATCGTTTAAAAAAAGTAAAATTCTATAATCAAAATTTATGCCATTTTATGTTGAATTAAAAAACACTTTGTTTGCTATCCATTTTCTTAAAAAGTGTTCTCTCTCACACAAATTAATTCTTACAACATAACTGCATTATTCTACAGCTATAAGAACAGGAAAAGATGATGTTAAGAAGAAAAAGCGATAAAGTTGAAATAGTCACAAGCCTAAAATGCTTTGGACAGATGTCTTTAATCACTGTCGTTTAGTTTCTTTCATGGTCGTTTAGTTGGACAAACTAGACAGAAACGTTCGGGCCCACCTTGGCAGAATGAGTAATTGATTAGGTACGAGGAAAAATCGTCTTTGATCTCCACAGTCCGTCGGTGTTCTTTGATGCTTCGTAATAAATCGACCCTTCAACTGAGTTATCAGGTGCGATTCAGTAGTATCTCGCAGGGTGCAGAGGGCTTCTGAAATGTCATTTAAAATTAATCATGACTGAATTTTTTTTTCTTATTCCTTTTAGTACTGTAAATCTGAAGTGAATCCAGTGAAATAAAAATGGTTGTTATCTCATAAATATCTAAGTTCTAAAATTGTTGATATCGTACAAAAGTATTTTAAAATTAAAAATTGTATTATGAAGAATTAAAAAAACCATCAGTTATCACGACTTTATATATAGTATATATGTAAGAGTAACAATATATTTTTTTATTTTTAATGGGGTTGAGCATTAGTGTTTCACCGTTGCAGGCGTAGTACATTTTCCGGGGGTCCGTATCTCTTTTTAGTGCCGCACCATATAGGTGGAACACCAACTGCTGCAAGTAATTTTGATCCCAGAGGGTGGCACCTGAGCTTTGATGATGCGAAACCGTACTTAGGAATTCTATTTTGCAGAGAGTATCATTCGTAGATGTGGGTGCTTGGTTCTATCTTAGCTCCTTCTACTAATAATTCTTTTGGGGAATTTTTATATGGTCTTTGAAAATTATTTTATCATGAAACCCCACATCGAAGAAGAGAACATGATTATGCTAATTAAGACTACTATTTATAGTCTAAGTTTTCACGTTAGAGGAGAGATAGGCTAGTCTGCTATCGGAATAAAGATTAATCAAATTGAAGGTGAATCGCGGCTATTTAATATCTGCTAATTGAATTACTTAAGGTGACGATTGTCCCTTAGATTAAAACAAGATTAAATTGATAAGAAGTCAAAGTGATCGCCTTGAGTAAGTGTGGTTAGTGTAATTATTTTCACATACCTCGCTTACTTCGGTTATCGTTGGCTTAGTATTTATTTGAGGGCGTCTCTTGGTCTGGATCGATGGTGATTAATATTGTGAATAAATTAGATTATTTTGTTGTACAATGGCTAGTGTTTCTTCCAATCCTCCTACACCTTTTGGCTCGCAGGGTAGGTTATTGAAACTGCAAAACATTTCATTAATCAAAAACTTTGGGAAAAAAACACAAGGCAAATTCTAATAAAAGCTATATTTTCAAATATTTCTGAAATTATGTTTTTTTCTGATCATGTATTCTTTACATGATATATTCTCATTAAACATGAGTCCAGTGTATCATGTGGGGCCGTTTTTTTTAAAAAAATATTATTTACAAAAGAAGAGAAGAAATAAGTTTTGAATTATTTATTCTACTGAAATTATATAGTTTAAAATTGCATTTTATTGCATTCTACTGATTCTACTGGTTTCTTAAAGGTATGCAAATTTCTAAGCTCTCGGTGTTTTCTCTTATTTAATAAAAGAAAAAAAATGGATGCTGTATCCCTTTTTTGCTTAATCTGGTAAATTAATTTTTTTTGTCTTACCTATAAAAGTAAATTATATTCTCTCTTTATTACCCCTTATATGATTTATAATGCTTTGGTAATTATTCATTTATTCATAGCATTTGGAACAATTTTTTTTAATTTAATTTATTTTTGATATATATTTTTTTTAATTCACCTTTTATAACCTTTCTTATTTATAATTTGCAGGCCTTACATTGCATTGCTCTGCATATTTTTTGAATAATACTGCAATGGTTGAAGTAAAGTTTTTCCCCTTCTTTCCTTTGTTATGTGTGATTTAGGTATCCCGACTACCCTAAAATTGTGAATTTTGCATAAAAATTGGCTAATTTTTTTTATGATTTTATTTTATGCATTGTCTTAATAACTTTATAAAAATACCAAGTTTATTATTTTTCGTTCACTAGAACAAAAATTACAAGTGTTTTAGTAGCAAGATGTCATACTTTAAACGCGTCTCACTCGAAATGTGTGTTTTTTGTTTTTTTTTTGAAAATGCTCAAATGGGGACAGCGATTGCTGAAAAAGTTTTGAAAATAATTAACTGAAATTTTTTGTGTATATTCTGTATAATAGTAGAAGTATTTTAACCTTCAGATTTATCAATCACTGTTCTATTACAAAATTTACAGTCCCTTATGTTAATATAATCATTGTTATTTTAAGCAATTTCATTAATAGCTAAGATAAATTGCTCTAATCTTTGTAAAAATTAAAATATCTCTTATTCTGTAGGTAATTTCAAAAATGAATAACATAGCAGCACATCAGAATAGAAAAATTGTAAGTTTGTTCATAAATTTTTGGTACAGAATAATCCCCGTTTATGTTGTTTTTTGTAAATTTTTACCCATTTTTCCCCTTTATTTTAGTAATAATAATTTCTTTTTCTCTTCTTAATTTTAGCATATTTTTCTTAAAATGTACTAAAAGAATCTAAAAACAATAAAAAATTCCCATATCTTCATTTTTTAAAAAAAAAAGTTGTCGTAAGTAGTCGGATACCTTAATACTTACTTTTGAGAGCCCCGGGATTTTATAGCTCTTTTCAATTAAAAAAAAACTTTATATTACCATCTCAGTGTTTTGAAAGAGAAAAGAGAGTATTGTTTTCAATTATTAAAGCCCAGCTTTGAAACGGTTTTTTACTAAAATTTCATTTCTGAGTCTTTTTTAATATTTAGAACACACTTTTCAAATTTTTGTATTGAAACTATGTTATTCAATAATTAAAACTGGAATTTGTTTAGAAACGCAAGAATAAATTTTTGTAGGGCTTAATGAATGTAATTTACAATTATTTAATAAAAAAAATTGTTAGAATTATTCACTTTAAATCTTTTGTTTGCATGTTTTTTCTTCACTGAGTGGTTGAAATCTTGATAATTAACTAAATGTCCCATCAAGTTAAAGTCGCTTTTTAAAAATATAAAAATTATTTGTTATTTATTATTCAATTATTACAATTATTTACATAATTTTACTTAATTTTAATATAATTTTATAGTTATTATCTGATTCTTATATAGTTTTGCAATTTAATTAATAATTAATAATTTTTCAATTATTCGGAAATATTAATCATTACATATAAGTTAGAAAACAAATTTAATATAGAACATAAATAAACAAAAATATAGCTCATTTTTATTTCATCGCTAGTTGTTCTTTTAAGAATGAAATTTTGAGCAATTTTATTGTAAGATTAAAAATAAAGCTGTCCCGTTACAAAGAAATTTTGATGAAACTTTAAATTAGATCTCTTCAGAAAAAACAAAAATAAGAAGGAAAATATTGGAGAAAGCAACTATCAAGCCAAATAGTAAATTTTAAAAATAATTACTATTGAAAATAATTTTTTACATAATACTCCAGAATTTTAATTTTACGGATGATTTGTTAAATAAATATAATGTTCAAGTATTTTATGTCTGTGACTGACAGTTTTAACGAAGAATTATTTGTTGATTATTAATTAAAAAAAATTATTGCTGAAAATTTTATTAGTGACAGGTTAGAAATATTTTTATTTTTCAACCGAATATCAAACTTTTAATGATTTTACAAAGATTTGGCAATAGGGAGTTTTTTGTTTTAGTGTTATTCTTTGATTAAAAATTTTGTTTGGAATAGTGAGAAATTTCAATAATAAAAATGATTATAAAATAATAAAAACAAGCAATTCAATATTTTATATACTTTTACTTATGTGAAAGTAAATCACTTTTCCCAAATTGGGTTCGGATTTAAAAAAATTGTTGACATCTGTATTTATAAAATTATTGATTTTAATTTTTAACTGAATGAAAAATGAGTACTTAAAAATTATGCGGTTTCAGATTTTAGGTATATAATTAAAGTCTTGTCATTATTTTATCTTAAGATTTAAAAGTCTAGATAGTTTTTGGGACAATTGTCATTTATACACGGGTTCTATTTGAACTTGGGAATTAATGCAATATTTCAAAAAATAATATTAATTTGTATAGTGTTATGCTTTATTCGATGCACGGCAGATGGCAGCACAAAATATCTCACTTAGTTAAAAGGAGATATTGAAACAGCTTCAAGAAGAGTGATTAAAAAATTGGAACTTTCAAATATTATTTTTGTTCATCACTTCAATCACACAACTCCATGCAATCATTTATGTTTTCTTTGTGAATGAATTAAATATATATACAGTCACAATTCTCGACAATTCGAAATTGGAAGGACCAATGAAAAACTTCGTATTATCAAGTTCGAATTATCAAAAGGGTAGGAAAAAACTCTAAAAATAAACGAAGAGAAATATTTTTCCTAACACATTTAAATTTGAAACTATGTAATAAAACAACAATTGTATTAGTACTGCATTAAAAGAATACATTTATGTGTATTAAAAACGATTATTAAAATAATACATGCCGTACATAATTAATCTTTTTTGACGAAAAAATTTGTTATCTTTAAAAATCTGTTTAATCTGTTATCGGTTCCTTCAGACACTGCCCCTATACCTACTGGTAGGTGCGACCATTTAGGTCAAACTCGACCCATTTGGTACCACATGCTTTAAGTCACACAGATGAGTCATAAATCGTCATGTCACTCTGTCGCAAAATACACAATCCTATGCATCTCTTCTTCGCAATAGTGGACCATCCTTTCTGAAAACATGTGTAGTAAGGCCACGTGTTATTGTAAGTCTTTTTGCTTGAAGAACCGGGAAACACAAAAAAGGGATGGCAGACAGATGGTCATCAAAGGGACTACTTCACAGAGAAGACACGCAAAGACAATACAACACAAAACATGTAAACTCCAACCTGTTTGCACAAAACTATACATGATAGTGAGTGTTCAAGTTGTCTAGAGTTTTATAAGATAACTTCGAATTGTCAAGAGTTTTATATGATAGCTTCGAATTATCGCGTGTTGTAGTCTGGCCAGCCACAGATTTTACTTCGAAATAATGTGTACCAAAACGTACTGTTTTAGTTCGAAATATCAAGAGTTTTTATAGGTGGGTGAGCATATACTTCTAATTAGCGAGAGGTTCGCATTATTGAAGGTTTGAATTAGCATGAGTCGACTGTATATATATATATATATATATATATATATATATATATATATATAGTAACATAAAATGAAAGAAATACATGGCATAATAAAATTATAATAAAAAAAAAAATATATAATATAATATATATATAGTATATGGAGCCTTTTTAAATATAACAAAATGGAAAATAATTAGATACAAATGTGGAAATTACAGTCCTTGCATTTTTCACACAAATGTGCAAATATCACATTGCACATTTATAGAATGTCTTCTTCTGCAATAACCTTGTTTTTATGAGTTATTAAACACTTGAAACAATTACATAAATTTTTTTTCAAAGTAATACAAATGTAGGAAGGTAATTTAAACTGTTTTGTAGGAAATACAATGAATTCTAGAATTCTAAAGGCAAGGAAACATAGAATCCACTTGTATAGGTCCAATATTTATTATCTAACCACAAATTTTTTCCTCTAAATAATCTGTAATACTTACACACCGTTATTATTTAACTCTCAAGGAAAAATTCAATTCAAGAACAGCCGAAAAGGAAACTAAAAAATGTGTAGTTAATAAGGGAGTTTTATAGGCTTTTTTGCCTCAATAAATAGCACTTTTTTCGTGCAAACAATTAAATATAAAATATTATACCTTTAATCAAAGGTGAGGAATAGTTTACCCTTTTATTTAAATCCTATAATCAAGAATTTTTTAAGCGATTCTTATTTGTGATTATTTTTACCCGAACAACGATACAATAACCAGGAGTATGAATTAAATAATTTCTGTAAATAATTAAAATAGTACATGCAAATATAATTTTATAATTCGTTAAGATGAAATCGAATATATATACTAATGCGCAAGATGTATTGTTTTCTTTTATGTAAAAAAATAAATTTAGTAGATATATTTGATATTGCTGACAAAGATTTTCCTATAGAGGTGACTGATTTTTAAAAATTTTGCAAGCGTTATTATGGACTGAAAATGCGGTTTCGCATAAATATACATTAAAAAATAATAATAATGTCTTTATATCTATTTCAGTGTTGAAAATTCTACTCCTACTCTGAGCAAAAGTTCATTTAACGATTTTAGATTTAAATTTTAAACCTCGGTGATGGACAATTCCGTAAATTTTACTCGAAAGTTAAATTGCAAAGGAATGTTATTAGTAATTTCAACTTTAAAAGGCTTATATCCTTAATTTTCCTTTCGGGCATCGAAATTTGAAAGATGGTATTTTTATTATTTTGTTTCCAGAGATATCAGTTAATAAGTTAAATCTATTAAAAAAGCTATTTTTTTCAGTTTAAAAGCGTTTATACCAGATGATACTTTTAAGACCCATTTTAAATGTAAATGTTTAAATCACACAGTTTTTGAAACATTTCTACTAATGATACATAATGCATAGCTATAACTGCGAAAAATATTATGAAATCGGATTTTTTCTCAGTTAAAAAGACAATAGCTTTATATATATATACTTTTACAGTGTTAATGATCTGCATTTTATTCCTTTTCAGAATTACTGGACTTTACACACACACACACACACACACACACACACACACATATATAATAATAATTTTATAATCAAAATTTATATTTTTGTAAAGATTTTAAAATAGATGACCTAATTAATAAAAATGAAGGACTTTTTATGAAATTATTGGATTTAATAACATCGCAAAGAATAATATTTAAATCTGGTGTTCTTGGATAAGTCATGCAATGTGTCGATAAGACATGCAATGTGTAAATATACGTTCATTGTCTTCAACTTATAAAACTCCTGTCACCTGTCATTGTCCCAGTGCTATGTATCTAAACATTGACATGGTTATTTTATTTAGAAAATTTGACAAGACAAGAAAAAGACACTTTACATTTCTGACGAAAGCAAACACATAATAATAATAAATATACTAACAAACAGAGAAATGACTTTAACTTCTTGCAGAATAATCACGTGGAGAAATTTTAATTTATTGTTTATGAAAATTATGAATAGGGAAAATAAGTAATATATTAAAATTCAAAATTATTATTTTTCCGATTATCATTGAAATTGTTTTAAAATATTCTTTAAATTTTGATAGTTCTTGCCTATAGAGAACTTGGTAAGTTTAATTCAACCCTTTGGGATACTTATATATCAGTTTAATAACAATTTTTATCAAATCAAGAACCGTCACCAAAAATGCCATGATATACAACCAGTAATGAAAAAAGTTCATGAGAATGTTTGAGCATAACTTTGGTGCTAATTTAATATTGGTTCACTACGGATTTTTCTACGAAATAGTTGTAAACTTTTTCCACGTTAGGGTGATTATATTTCAATATGATAGAATTCTACTGCCCGTCAAAGATATTTTGGGAGCGATTTCAAAATCATGCCAAAAACGAGTAGCGTACCAATATCAAATCAGTTTGTAATTGCATCACTGTACAATAACATCGGATTACCCGCCAAAGATATATTTCGTTCGCAGTGGCGTAGCTATACCGCCGTATCAGCAGTATCAATGGGTCTCCAGCATGTGTAACTACAGTCCCACTAACCTAAAAAGGGGCCTTGAAGAAATTTTGATACAGGGCCCCCTCAGAGCTAGCTTCGCCGGTGTTGGTTCGATTCCAAAATCCTGCCAAAAATGAACAGCGTATTGATCCCAAATTAATAACGAAAATTTGGACTTTTCATCTACGGTAAACGTAGTGGAGTATTTTCAAAGTCATTGAGTCATTCCTTTAAAGAAAAACGTGTAAATGAGCACAGTATTTCTATTTATTTAAAAACAGAGAACCCCGATTCCCGAATAATGCAGTCGTTGTCAGATATTTCGTTTATTTAAAATTTAAATGCCTTTTTAGTACTTGCGTATTATCGCAACCATATTGGCGATGTTATATGAAACGAAGTATATAGTTGTCAATTCAACGAGTATGACAAATGTGAAATCGGGGTTGTTAACTTGACGAGTTATCTTGAACGTTGGCATTGCTGCAATAGTACGTAAGTACCGTCTTTTTTTTTGTTGTTAAAATAGTGAATTTTAGGTAATGAAATTTAAATTAAATATTTAGGGTACTTAGGCATTATCGTAACCGTATTGGTGACATTATATGAAACGAAGCACATGATTGCCAATTCAGCGCTTACGACAGATGCGAGATTGGGGTTGTCAACTTGGCGAGTTATCTTGAACATTGACATTGTTACGATAGTATGTAAGCGCCATATTTAATTATTTATGCAAATATAAACTTTGACGTAAATTTTTTCAAAATTTTTGCCAATTTATTGGTTGATGGACTAACATATACTGGTGTAAGAAATTAAAAGAATTTTCAGACTTGATCGATTATTTCTAGAACTTCTGGACCGATTTTAATGAAATTTGATATGTACATACATTGATACAATACAAAACAAATAACTATTCAATAATTGCAATACACACGCATCATCGAGCATAATACTCGTTGGAGTAGGAAGGTATAAGACAGTGGTTGCAGAATAAACAAAAGAAATAGGTTAATAGGGGGTATGGCCCTCTCTTACAGCTATACATGCCTCGCAGCGTTATGTCATGCTTGAAATAAAGCAGTTTATCAGTTCTTGTGGCCATTGATCCCACTCGTTCAGCAACACAGTTTTCATTTCTTGGATGGTTCTCGGAAAGGGGTTACGAGTTGCAATTGCCCTCCCCAGAGCGTCCCAGTTATACTCTATAGGGTTGAGGTCTGGACATCTAACTGGCCAATCCATACGGCGAATAACCTCACTCTCTAGAAATTCGTCGACCAGAAGAGCTCTATGTGGCCTCACGTTATCGTCCATTAAAATGAACTCGGGACCACATGCACCCCCTGAAAAGACGGACATAGGGCTCCAAGACCTCATCCCTGTACCTCACACCAGTCACAGAGCCTCTTTTAAAGACGTGGAGTGTACGGCCATCCAACACGATGCCTGCCCAGACCATTAAACTTCCTCCACAATAGTTGTCAATTTCTCGGACATTGGAGGGTAGGTAGCGGGTCCCTGGTTCTCTTCATATGAACGCATGGCGGGAATCGGTGTTTAGGTTGAAAAGGGACTTATCGGTGAACAGAATGGTCGCCCATTGATCCATACTCCAATCTCTATGCTATATGCGCCATGCTAAACGGACTCTCCTGTTAGAAGACATGAGCGGGAGGCAAGCAGTAAGTCTTCTGGCAAACAACCCTCTCTCATGAAGTCTTTTTGAAACAGTCACCCTTGATACACGGGTTCCTGTGTCTGCATACAAGTAACGAGAGAGCTGAGAAGCTGTAGCCTCTCTGTTACGCCTTACTATAATCGACAAATGGCAATTTTCTCTTTCCGTCGTGGCTCTTGAACGACCTTGCACAGGCATTTTCTCGATGGATCCAGTATCCTGGAACTGTTTCCATAAGTTTCACACAATGGTGGACGTTAAACTGAACTCTATACAAATCTAGGCTTGACATTGGCCTGCTTCTAGCCTCCCAACAATTCGCCACCTCACGTTGGTGGTTACTCATTTTTACTGTTACAATTTGAATTGAACCGATTGCTTCAAAATAACACCAATAAATTCGCCTAGGCGTGCTGGCGAACGAAATACGTCTTTTATACGCTTATAAAGCCTGTTTTTCTGCTGACTCCATCTACATACACGTGTACGATTAAGTATTTGCCGTACAAGATTTCCATTTTTATCTAGAATCAGGAATTTTTCCTTCAGCTCAGTTCTTTTCATGTAATTCAATAAAATATGCAAATTCTCTTAATTTTTACACCAGTGTACATAAGTACCAATCATTTAAACTATGTTTACGATGGAATATCGTAGAGTTTTAATTATTTCTAAAAGTTTTATGTATTCTAAGTCTAAAAGTTAAATATATATAATTGACACTGAAAAACCTTATTTTTATTGAACTTTTTTATATATAGAAGCATTTAAAATATTACATTTCTCCTCGCATTTCTCAGCTTTTTGAAGGTCGTCATTATAGATATCAGCAGATTGCATCGGAAGCCATTGGTTTATTTCATGAACGACGTCGTTTGTGTTGTCACATCTCTGGGAATTCTTTTTGTTCTAGGAATAAAAAATAAATAAAAACATCGTTCAGTTCGAGGTCTGGATAATAGTGCTAAATTTCAAAGTTTCATCATTTTAATTCCTCCAAATGCAGGAGCAGTGTATTGTACATCTCACAACATGTTCAGCAGCGTGCAGTTATAAGCTGTAGTGATGATCTGACCCTTCTCCAAGCGATCTGCTAGGATGACTCAACGACAGTCCTAAACAAAAATAAAAAGCACGTTTTTTCTTGGATATTTCAGCACTTTAGCCTTCTTGGTAAGAAGGTGGGTAGTTGTGTTTCTACTCCAAATTTTTTGTACACTACCATAGTCAGGATCAGTCTCATTCATAATCATTCGAATAGTTATTAGTTGGTCTTTTTGAACTTAGCCCTCTATTTTTTTTAAATGTTCGTGAGTGATCATCTTCCACTTCTTGGATCGTCAGTGAAGAACATATGGCCGATTTGAAAATTATTTTCCTCCTCAGTAACTGGGTCATATGACAGTGCTTATGATTTCCATAAACACAACCATCATTTCATCATGGATTTGCCGTGCACCATAACATTTCACATGAAGGAACTTTATCACAGAAAGTCTATATCTTCTCCATACTGTGGGTTATTTTAATCTGCGGATTCTTAAAACCAAAATTAAAAGATGTTTCTTATACATTAGATAGCACACATAATAAATTTCATTCATGTATCTTGATCATTTCTTAGTAATAATTAAAACTTTACGAGATCTTTACATATTTTGACAAATGCTGTTATTGAAAAGATTGCTTTATATTAGCTTTACAACTACCTGTAATTGAAATTATTTTTACTTATGAATATCTATCCTACGTGAATTCGAAACTTTTAAAGTTGTTTACTGCTGTTAAATAGTTATCAACTTTTCATAAAATTGAATATACTTTCAATGTATATTATCTCAACTCAATAAATTCCAGAATGTATTTTTTTCCATCAAAGTGGGAATATGTCTGTATTCCCATCAATAATTCGAGATTAATTTCGAGGTTACGAGATTCGAGATTAATTACGAGATTGAAACATTAGCAATAGTTATAACACTACCCTAAAAAGAAATGCTGAATCTTAATGTCAAATGAAATGAGTGGATATCGAACAGCAAGAAAATATATATATTTTGGGATATTATTGAGTATTATTTATAAGTTTTATTTTTTAGATTTCAACAAAGTGAGCAAAACCTAATCACACGAAAAATGGTATAACTTTTTTTTCTAAATCCATCTGTCAACAACAATTTGAGAAAGGAACATACTCATTTCTAAGACACTCTTAGAAAATGTGTAATTATCCTATATATTTATTTGAATATGACTCTTTACAATATCATTGTGATTGTGCTCGGAAAAACCAGTAATGCTGAACAGGCAACAGCCTCTACAATAATTTACAATAATGACTGAGTATTTTGTATTAAAGATTGCCAATATTTTGTGTAGAATATTTGGATAGTTCTCAATGTGGGTATAAATGATTTTATACATATATTTTTTACTCTTGAGAATAACAACTCCCCAGAACTTATTACATAACCATTTTCTCAGGTAGATATTTTCATTGAATAAATAACTGTAATGTAAGACGAATGAAATATAATTATTTGCCATTAGTAAAACACATTTTTGAAAGAAACGCATTCGAACACATTCGCTCGTGAAAAAGAAAGTATGAGATATTTTTATAGGTAATTTAACTAGATTTATGTGTGAGATAATACTTTACACCATTCACAAAATATGAAAATTACAATTATTTGAAGGAAAAAATTGGGCAATCGAGCATAATAACTTTGGACATACCACACAAACTATCAGGTACGTGCAAAAGTTCTATTCGTTTTTGGAGATGTAGATTTTTGTTGAATTTGACATTGCACATGACGTTGTGATGGAGGGAATCTTTGGCCAATAAAATGTGTAGATATCTAGCATACAAATACAAGTAGTAAAAAGCATCCAAGGTGGTGTAACTTAGTAAATGATGAAGTACACATGAAACATTGTTTGTTGTGCGAGTTTTACAAAGGTATTACTCAGTGGCCTTCACCCCCCCCCCCCGTCGCTTTAGCAGGCTTTGGACCCCAGGATACTAGGGGTCTAAAGCCTGATTGACGTCAAGTACGCATCCTTTGTAAGATCCGGTTGGGCCCCAAACTTGTCTTTTCAGGAGGGCCCTAATGTTCTCCGTTACGCCACTGGTACTGCAGGTCTTAATATGCTATAATATGAATATACTTAAGTTTATGGAGATACAATATTAACGAAGATGAAATATGGTGGAAGACAGAAAAAATGAAGACAAGATGTTGATGTCCCTTCCTTATTTGGAGAAGATGTTTTTGAGCTAGCTATATCCCGGATCTGAAATAGCCGGAATACAATCGCGCCAAATTACCTGATGCCTTCAACGCACGTTAGATAACATTTCAAAGACGACTGAAAATGTAGAGTGTCACAAGAAAGTTGAATTGTTGGGTTCCTCGTCAGCATACTGCAAATCGATGGGACCAGTGAATCGCTCCTCGTGTTTTCTTGCTTTCCCGTTACAAAAACGAGCCATTCATGAAACGGATGGTGACAACAGTTGATAAGTGAATTATATACGAATCGTAAAATTTCACGGAGCATCGTAATCAAAACTTCTGAAGAAGTTGTTGCAGAGTGTGTGATGATTGTGCACAGAATAATTTTTTGGGAATTAATTAGTGCCGGTTTATCCATTAGGCGCTTGAGGTGGGCTCCCAGGGGCCCGGATAAGCTGGACTTAACCAGATTTTCTGGTTATAAATTTCGATTATCCAGTGCCAAGGGGACCTGTAGATCTTCTGCACACAGGGCCCAAAATGAGCTTAAATTGGCACTAGAATTAATGCCATTTAACTATAAAAACCAACATTCTCTTCTGTTTTATAGACCACTATATATTTTAGGTTTTAGTCGTGGAAAGACCATTATCGTCAATTGACACGAGTTATCCTTCTTCATTATACAGCGGGGCTGCAAGCTTTTGTTATCACATGTAAAAAATTAAGTTTTTTGGTTGAGTGGTTCTATCTACCCCCCCCCCCCCCCCTTATTCTCCAAACTAGTGCCTTCTGACTATCACATGTTTCGTGCTTTGATCAACTATTTCAACCAAAAAATCTTTAATAATCTTGCTGAAGTAAAAACTAACTTTATGATCTTTTTTCTCTTCAAACCTCAGGACTCATACTGAAGTGAAAGTCATCTCTTAACAGAAAGATGGTAAAAAGTGACGTAGTAAGAGCGAATATGCACAATTTTAATTATATACATTTAGCTTGTATACATTTCTATGTTTTTAGAATATTTTTTGGTTTACCTTATACTAAAATCAGGTTGTATTACTGGAATTCTTATAAATATTTTTTATTGCACACAAATATTATCTATTATACAATTAAATAGTACATTTATCATTACACCATAACATTTACGTACATATAATGGATTATTAAAGTACTTCTGATTCTTATATATGTTTTATTAATGGTATACCAATTTATAAGTACTTCTTTTCATTCAATGGTTCGGGGAAGAGTACATATATAATATATATATATATATATAAATTCATTTATGTATAAGTAGTTAAGCATTTATATTATGCAATTTTTCGTTGATTGAACATTCTTGAATCGAGGAAATATATGCTTATTTATCTTGGGCGTTGAAATTCATAAGAAATATTTATAACACTCCTCAATATAACACTCAATATACTCCTCAATCGCATTTAAGAAATTTTGAATATTATTTGAAATTAGAAGTAAAATGGTTTTCTTTTATTGATATAGATTTAATCTACTGCTTTTCATTATGCCTCGTAAGAGAGCGGGTCAAATTTATCCGGCTAATTCCCCATTGAGAATGCTGCCAATAACTAGAAACCAAAGTGCATTTATACGAAATTATGAAGTAAGTACATATTTTTTCAGTTCAAACAATTTTTAAAAAATATATTTAATTAAAAATACACTCTAAGAAAATAGAAATTTACTTCGTTCAAATTTTACTTTCTTTACCAGATTTTAATTAAAATACAAAATTTTAATTAAAATAAACAATTTTGATTAATACTGATGTGACCCCCCTTTTTTAATTCAGTGCCCGCTTGACGTTGAATTTCGAGACACCCTGTGTATACATAGGTGTGCCTGTGTGGAATGTACATATTACTGTACATACTCCAATTATAATATTGTACTTCTTTGTAGACTTAAAGCTTTGTGGCACATTATGCAGAAATTTAAAAAAAAACCCGAAATGATAGCTCGGAAATAGAAATTAATGCTACATATAGCGCGATTACCAAAACATTTTTTAATATGTGTATAAATGGCATATACTTTATACATTTGTTTCATGTGCAGAAATGCATGTGCAAAAATTACATTAACCCATTCGCTGCCACGATCCCCATTTGGGAATATTAAAAATTCATATTCACTACTTGTTAAAGTATAATGTAATATAATATAAAATTTTTTAAAAATATTAAATATTTAAAAAAAAAACGTAATTGAACATAATTTTACCATTACACAGCTTTTTGTCCATATATACGAGGGTGAACCAGAAAATAAGCTTTCCCTGTCGACTGTGGTCAAAGTTCTGTATGGATGTCACAACATAGAATGAGAAAGAAAAAATACGACATTATTTTTCCACATACCAAATACATTGAGACATTTGTCATACCGCTTGATAAGCTTCAAAAAGCCCTTCAGGAAATACTCAGGGCCTTACATTCGGAAGAAGCGTTTAACGGCTATGCGCGAACGACGAAACAGTAGGTGAACGTGCAAGACAGCGATTCACCATTGACCGCGATGAAGCAGATGGATTCGGGGGGAAAAAGTGTCCTGGGCTTCTCAGATCTGGCATTCTGTTGTTGGATGACAATGCAAGATCACACTCGGGAATGGCAATGCAAAACCATATTGCAACTCTTGGTTTGGAACGTCTTCACCATAGGTTTCCAACCTTTTTTGAACTGGCGCCCCCTTTTCTAGTGAATATTTCAATACCGCCCCCTCTCCCTCTAGAGAAATAAGAAAGCACATGATACATGGTGAAAACAAGAGTTAAATTTTAAACAATATTCTATTATTAATAAAATATATTTTTTAATTAAATTTTTTTTACTAAAACCCCCAATTTTTTTTTTTTTTTTTTTTTTTTTTGATTTTCGAATCTGAAATAGTTATTGCCACAAATATATCTAAATGTGTAATATTATATATTTAAGTCATAAATAGGATATTGTTGGAGGTGAAACGCTACTGAATTTCATCATTTAAAAGAGTGGAATAAAAGTTTTAGCTTACCTGTTTTAAAGGCAGGCAGGGGTTTTGAAGATAGAAGTAATTCATAATAAGCTATTACTTTCAATATAAATATAAATTGACAGTTTCAGCCTTTAAAGAATCACATGTTAATTCCTGGTTTACATATTTAATTATGTTTCTTGGATAATATACGTATTGAAATGAAGCGGACGAAATATTTTTCCTACTACTCATGGACTAAGACAGCACGTGCACTACAGAAATTAAAATGCAGCATATCATTCAATTTAATGTAGGTCTGAATGTAATCTAATCTGTAAGTTTTTCGCATTCACTTTCCGAACTACCGAAATATGTGAAATTTCATTACATGCGATATAGAAATGATTTAAATACATACAATCAACATAAGGTAAACAGTATTAAAGTTTACTTTTGTTTGTTCATAATCAGCGTGCTTTTTTAGTCTTTTTTAGACTATATTTGGTTAATCTGCCCAAGCCTCTCCGTGTCATCTCAATGCCCCCTAATTTTCTCTGGGTTTTTTACTGCCCCCCTGAAAGCCTCAAACGCCCACAAGGGGGCGTTATCGCCCACGTTGAGAACCTATGGCCTACACCATCCGCCATACAATCCTAGTCTCACACCAAGTGATTTTCATCTGCTTTCGGCTTTGAAGAAGAATCGCGCTTTGGAAGCAACGCTGAAATCAAATAAGCCGTTAAACGCTTTTTCCATATGTAAAGCCCTGAGTTTTTCCTGAAGGGCTTTTTTAAGCTTATCAAGCGGTACGACAAATGTCTCTATGTCCTTGGTACTTATGTGGAAAAATAAAGTTATGTCTTATCTTTAATGTCTCATTCTATGTTTTGACTTTCATACACAACTCTGACCACAGTCGACATGGGAAACTTATTTTCCGACTCACCCTCGTATAACACAAAAAGTTAAATTTTTTTTAAAAAAAATTGCCTGTTAAGGGATTAATATATTCTGATGCTCATTGAATGAAACATGTATTTATTCAAAACATTTTTAAAATAAATATTAAATTTACTATTGTGTGTGACAATTCTGTCGAAATATATTTGCTATTTATCAACTTGGTATCGCCCTATTGATTTTTTTCTATATTTCTGAATAGATATGGCGAAATGATCTTGAAGAAAAAAAGGACTTTCTCGAAACCTGTAAATCTCTAAGTATTGGCTTAGACAATCCTTTCATTATCACTCGAAGTCGTTTTTCCTTGTTGAATATGGATGAAGAATCACTTTATACTCCTGAAACAATACCTGATTATAATACAAGGAATGATCCAACGGAAATAAATGATTGCCTTTTGAAAGAGATTTCTCTGAGTCCTCGATTAAAAGACAATTGGATAGAGACTGAGTCTTCGTTTCCAGATGCAGAAAAAGAAATGCGAATACAAAAAGAGAAGCATTCAGAATTTCCCTCAGAAACTTTTGAAATTCATGTACCTTTTAAAAACGAGTCTGCGACCTTTGTTCCAAATTTGTCCCTCACTACAGATATCCAAAGTCGGCTAGAGAAGATGAATCATGGGTTAGCATCGCAATATTGGGACAATTTCTTGCTATCTACTTTCCATATTTTCCCACTTTCACATTGGAGAGAAATCTTAAGGATTAAGGATAGTTTAAGAAGTTTTTTCTTTGATGGTTACAAATTTCTTTTTTCTGTATTGTGTAAACTACATATTATTCTTAAGACCATAGTCGTATATATGTATGATAAAGTATAACAATTTAATTGGATTATCTTTTATGAACTAAATAGAATTTTTAAGGAATGCATTTCTTAGGAATATTTTTTAGATCTAATAACTGTTTTTCTTTCTTCAAATAGCTGATTTGTATGCTTAAACTTTGATTTGTGTTAACTATGCAATATTGCTATTGGCATGTTCTGGAATTTACATTTGAATAATAGTCAAAAACTTATAATTTTTTTTTGTTATTTCCGGGATATCACACTCATGGGATTTTTTAGGCAACATACTGTTTTTTTCCCCATAAAATTAGCAATATTATATATCATTATCAAGATAACTTTTCCAAATAGCACATTATCTAACACTTGCTAAAAACTTTGATTTACTTATAAACCAGTTCATCTTTCTATAATTCATGCCAAAAATATTTTATAGTGGCTACAGTTTCTTTTCATGATGTATCACTAATGTTATGAATCCTGATATTTCAAAATGTAACTAATAACTTTTCCAGCATAGCTAAAACTAATTTATAATGAAATATTGGAAATTTAATTGTTTGAATAATTCATAAAACTTTAAAAGGAAGTCGTAAGAAAGTATTAGGATTATTTTTTGAAAAGATTTATTTTGTTTATTTTGTGTTTTATACTTTTTAACAGTCAATAAAACTAAATTTAGCTACTTCAGAATTAAAAAAATATATATACACCGTGAAATCATATAAACTGTATATATTGTAAATTCAGCGGGCTTTTAATACATCTTTGAAAAGTAATTACACTATTATTATTTTTACTTTTGTTTGTAGAGCTTTCTCTATTCAGAATTGAACACTTTAAGTTTAATTTAATCTTGTCTCGTCGCATACTAATATGCAACTCTTTTAAACAAATTGAATTGCTTCTTGAAAAAGTTTGCTAATTTTATACATAGTATCTCTTTTGTCTGAAAAGTGCTTTTCAATTATATTCACTTTACATGTTCGTCTTTGACTGCATACACTTCTTTGTTTAAAGAGTTTGCATAGTTATAAACAATTACCCTAAGTATTTTAAAAAGATAATATCTCTGATAAAAGATTAAAATAAATATGGAAAACTGAACATTTATGATTTAACAAGTGCTTTGCTTCTCTTTATTTAAGTAGAGAAATTATCCATAACCACGCATTTGTTTTTATTGGTATTCAAGCAATGTTTTGTGGCAGGATTTTTAACCATTTTTGCCTTTTCCTTCCTTTTAAAAATAGAAAGATATATATAACTAGCTGAAATCAGCTTAAAACAATGGAAGAAAATGAAGAACGTCATTTCAGATTGGAACCCAAAGAAAATGTGGTTTTTTTAGACCACTTTTCATCTCTATAGAAGGGCCTTAGAATAGCAAGTTATTTAAATGAGTAAAAAATAAAAAAAAATCTTAACAGTGAATAAAAACTATCTGAAAAAAAAAAAAGATGTGTTTACCGAGTTCTTATGTCCTGTTGACGTTCTCGTGTCAAATTCAAACAAACAAAACAATCACAGCTCGCAGGAGGGCATAAAATCTTTTTGGAAATAAAACAGAAAAAAGCAATAATAATCGTTTGAAAGACAGCCATTCATGCGTAATAAAGGGGGGGGGGGCAAAGGAGCATTTTCTGTTTAAGTGGTCGCCGGGTTGAAACGGATCCGGCGCGCGCCATTCTGGCTTACGCCCTATAGAATTACTCTCTTAATTCCGCACACGGAGATCTCGAAGGGTGGCCAGATTTGGCAGAGGATGCTCTGCAAAATTCTTATTTGTTTTTTAGAAATATGGAGAATCAACAATGCAAATTAGTTTTCGCAAAGCGACTAAAACAAAAGGGATCTTCATCCACATTTCCGAAATTAAAATATTTTTCTTTTGTGGATTATTGTTGACGGTGAGATACAGAGACATACGTATATAAATCTACCAAATTTCTTCATTGCGCATAAAGGTACTAAAGTTATTGGTTTAAATTCGTCGTCGATTGTTACTAAATATTTCCTTTCATAGAACTTTATCATTAAGTATTAAGCACCTAAAGAGAACCTGGAATAACTAAATGGTTCATTGGTCAACAAAGAGCATACATGATTTTGATTAGATATAAATTTTGAAATAAATAAATTATAATGAGGTCATCAGTAGCGCACACAGGAATCTTTCAAGCGAGGGGGGGGGGGGTCAAACCATTTCCACCATTCTCATATCATGCTCCTCTATGACGCCCAAAATATTCTTTTAATTTTGTCGATTTTCGGGAGCAAAAAAAAAACCAGTAAAAAAATTAATTATTGCATAAATGATTAGCATTAATTAATAAAATCAATTATTAAAAACAAAGTACCATACGCATAAGATTGTAATCAATCGAAAAAAATAAAGAGCTATGCCCCCCCCCCCTTGTGTGGGCCACTGGAGGTCATTAATTAAAGATTTACACGTGAAAAAAACTAGAAGCAAAAAATATTGATAAAATATTTAGTCCGTATGTGAAATTCTTAATAATTTAATACAAAATACATAAATTATATAAGCTAAAAGTTACTCTCCTTCTGTGCTAATCGTATGTTACAAACGAATAACAAAGCACCATATTTTTCCTATAATTTCTTGAATTATCTCAAATATTATCTTGGGATCACTTAAATTAAAAAAATGATACTTCAAGAAATGTTAGCACGCATTGCTTATTTATTCTTAAAATTTAATGCTGGAATACTACAGTAACAGAGGTATATTTCTTGTAAGATATATGATAGAGATATCATAAAATTTCTCATAGGTTAGAAATTATATATTTTGTAAATTTACAGTGAGCGTAAATTTACAGTGAGAGAAGTGAAACCTAACGAAAAAGGGAATAAAAGTATCCGCGACTACGTTCGGATCCATGAATTAAAAAAAGCGTACAAATGGATAATTTTAATGATATTTATCGATAAAATTCATAAAATTGTTTTATGAATATTATTAGAGTAAAAAATTATTTAAATGCAATATTTTGGCAAGAAATGAACTCTGATTTATCTATTTTCAAAACATTTTCCTTCTATGAAAAATGCTTCTGTAATAATAATATTTTGCTTATATAAAGCGAAAATTTCTCCAGAGGGCCTGAGCTAGGATTTTTGAAAAATTCACATTTTAAAAGTTACTACCAATTGAAATAATTATCCTTTTTTTTAAAAAAAAATTATCCACTCTGTTGTATTAAAATATGAATAAATCCACTTCTATGTTATATAATTCAAAAATCCTAGTTAAGACTTTGTACAGAGGTTTCGGCTATATATAGGCAAAATATTATTATTATACAAGCATTTCCCATAAAAGGAGAATGTTTTTAAAGTAGATAATTCTATGTTCGTTTTTTTTTTGGCCAAAATATTATATTTAAATGATTTTTTACAGTAATAATATTCTTTAAACAATTTTATACATGTATCCTAATTTAAGTGACACTAAATATCATAAAAATTATCCATTTATACGCATTTGAAAAATAACAGTTCCGAACGAATTAGTACAATCATACAAAAGTTAATGAATGCATTTATATCGATAATAAAGCTCCAGAAATTGTTTTGAGTTACTTTGAGGCTTAAATTCTAGGAAATGAGTAATTCTTAGAACGACATTGTTTGTAAAAGTTACTGTTATTCGAATTGAAAATATATTCACTATCACCAACATAACAAGAAAGCAGTTAATGGAACACCTGATGGAAAAAAATAAAATAAAGTAAGAAAACGTTTTGAAAGGAAAGAAGGCTAAAAGAAAGTAGATTTGTACTGCCTTTTAAACGACGGTCTGAATAAGATTCTAAGTAATTGTTTTACTTTTAAAGTGGAATGTTAATTGTTTTTTAATTTAGATTAATAAGTATACATTTTGTAGCTACTAATCTGTTACCTTATATATATATTGTGTGTGTGTGTCCTTATTTTCCTGATTCATTGCGCAAATTCTGTGTTGTATTATAGTATACTGAACACAGACAAGAGAGAAAGACGTTCAGTGGAATATTTTGTAGAAAACTGGTACCTTTTTGGAGCAACCAAATGAAAACTATTTTTTTTCTAAGATTCTTGTTAAAATACAACAGGGAATCAAAAAATGAAAACTAATTTATTAGGTAACAAATTAAAGCATAACAGTTGCCATCTAGTCTCTAAGCATTAATTACTTTTTCATGTTAATTAAAATATCGTTTTGATCACTTGATATAGACTGAATCGATATATTCAGTTAAATGCTGTAAAATATTAAGTGTCATGATTGTTTTGTATATTTTTTAAACTTAATCGAATGCTATTTTACACTTAATATCTGATTTATAAAAAATATACACTGTTGGCCACCGTAAATACAACACCAAGAAAGACAAGAGATAGCACAACAAAATTTATTTTGTAGATAACATGTTGACCAAGTATCAAATGATTAAATTTATAGACTTCTGTGAAGTGTGGTTCCTGCCAAAATCAGTAGCCAGAGTAGCCACCATTGTTGGAGATCACCGCTGCCACACGCCTCGGCATTGATTCAAAGAGACTTTGGATGTGTTCTTGGGGTACAGCAGACCAAGCAGCTTCCACACGTTGCCAAAGTTGATCTGGTGTGGCAGCTGGGGGTGTAATCTGGGTCAATCGTTGAGCAACCATGGACCACATGTTTTCTATCGGCGAAAGATCCGGAGAGCTAGCCGGCCAGGGAAGCAATTCAATCTGGTGATTGACGAAGAACCTTTGGACAATGCGTGCCACGTGTGGTCACGCATTATCCTGTTGAAATATGGCTGTGGCCAAGCCCTGAAGGTAAGGAAGGACAACTGGCCCCAACACCTCGGAGATGTAGCGCTGGCTGTTTAAAGTACCGGCAATGCGTACTAGAGGAGAGCAAGAGTGATATCCAATACCGCCTCATACCATAATACCCGGTGCAGGACCAGTGTGGTGGTGCATAACGCAGCTGTTCAGCATCCTCTCTCCATGGCGTCTCCAGACTCGAATCCGACTATCGTGGTATTGCAGACAGATGCGTGACTCCTCAGTAAAGACAACATCATTCCATTCTGCCCGCCTACATCCTTCTTTCATCGCACCACTGGCGGCGGAGACGCCTGTGGTTCTGCGTCAAGGGTAGACCAAGCAATGGACGTCTTGCGGATAGACCACTCTGCTGTAAACGGCGGCGAATGGTACGCGCAGACACTGAATAATGCGTTACAGACTCAATGTGATGTGCTAGGGTTCGTGATGTAACTGAGCGATCCGTCACTGCCATGTGCACAATTTGCCTGTCCTCACGTGAAGTGGTGCCCTGAGGTGGATGCGATCGACCACGTCGGTCCGTCGTACCCTCCTGCGTCCAATGGTCACATATCCGCATTACAGTTGTTTGGTTTCGTCCAACACGACTACCGATTTCCCTGAAAGATAATCCACAATCTCGGTAGGCCACTATCCTTCCTCTGTCGAACTCGCATACTTGATCAAAAGCTGATCGCTGTTTTCTACAAGAGATAACTGATCGTTTTTTGAAAAAAACCACAAGAAAAACACAATTGCCGAACTTGAAATCGTCGAAATCTCCAAGCCTTAAATAGCGTTTTGATGTGGCGCCACAGGCGTGCGTGATGTGTGTCTGCGCTGAAATTCTAATCATTTGCATATCTCACCTCTGCTAATGCATGTTGTAAATTTTATGTCATTTGCGTGCTTCCTTCAGGGTGTTGCATTTACGGTTGCCAGCAGTGTAGTTATTGGTTTATAAAATTTGAGACTGCTAGAAATTCCAAAAGAACAAATAAAAAAAACTTTGCCTGACCTGAAATGCTGCTCCTGTATTGGTAATATTAAGTACTGATTATAAATACCGCATTTATTCGAATCTAAGCCTCCCTTTTTTTTCCAATGCTAATGCTACTGAAAACTAAGTGCGGCTTAGAATCGAAGGGAGAAAAATTCGTCGGATGAGAGAAATTGAAGATGATATTGAAAGTTAGAGCAATTACAGGTTCCTGTATGAATTTTAAAATTTTAATTCTGATCAAACAAATTTATCACTTCTTATTAGTCCTCATTTTAAGTTTTTTAAAATTTCTTTAAAATCGGATATCGATAAAGGATTTTGCACTATTTTTTATTTTTTTCACAAAAACGTTGAAAATTTGGGGTGCAATTTAGACTCGATGGTGGCTTAGATTCGAATAAATACGAATATATATATACATATATATATATACATATATATATATATACATATATATATATACATATATATATATACATATATATACATATATATATACATATATTATATATATACATATATATATATGTATATATACACATATATATATACATATAATATATATATACATACATATATATATATACATATATTATATATATATACACATATTATATATATATATATATATATACTTTAAAAACTTAATTTCTCTTTAAAACTAATATTACTTTCCATTAAAGTAATTCTTTTGAGTATATAATATTTTGTACAATGCAATGCAAAATAAATCGTACGAAATGCATTTATGCTATTAATTGAATTATAAAAATATATTAAAATATCACATATTACTTTTTATATTACTTTTTTAAATGATTGGGTATTTCATTCTGTATTCATAAAAAATATTTTTCCTTTTATTATGGGCAACTTTATTTGTATTTTAAATTATTTGTATTAATGTGCATCGGTTTTAATTTAAAAGGAACTATTCTATTTTGAAATACTTAATTAGCGTTTTATCATCTATCAAAACGAAATAATACAGAAAATAATCGATATTCCGTGTTTTAATTTAACTATACAAAGCTATGTATCTTTATGAAAATAATTTCAATCAAAAAATGATTGGAGAAAGTACTGTTTCAAGCTTTCTAAATTCTTTTAATTAATTGAAATATTCTGATTATTAAAGCTAGAAGTTTATAAATAGTTTTTACGGACTGTTTTTGAGTACAATTTCTTCAAAATAATTGTTATTATATACATTTTTAAGATTATAATTCATTGTTGCTTAAATTTAGAATCTTTGCGATATATCAGGAAATATTCGATATGTAATGCAAAATTGTACTTTTAGAACAAAGACGATTTTTTTAAATTGTAAAAAAGGGCAGTTTTCATAGTAAACAATAAAGATTCTAAGGATATTCTTATAATAATGTGCATTTTTCTGTATATTACATCTCTAAAGCATTTATACCATAAAAACTTTTGTATTAATTCTTCCGTAATAGTCACCTTATGCCCTTCAAAAATTAAATGTGACGGTACTTAATTTCTCAGTAAAACTTGGCTGAAAAGAAAATTGCTTTATTGGGAAGGCAAGACCAAACTGAGAATCTAATTTCAAAGGAATCATTAAATGCTTCTTTAAAACTCATGAAAATTTTTTAAACAGATTAAAATTTTTCTTTAGAGACAATAAAAGAAAGAAATCCTCTCAACATTATGAATTATATTTTTCGTCTGATGTTAAGATTTCATTAATATTTTTGAAAATAATATTACTGCGTAACTTTTCTTCAAATTTTGCTCTTTCAACAAGAAATAACTAAAAGCAGATTCAAAGTTCTATTATGATCTTAAGAAAGATTTTCTTAGTTACAACACTCATTCTCAAATAAAATAAAAATTCTAATGCAAACATTAAAAAAATAATTGTAATTTATCAAATAACAATTTGTATATATACACAGCCCTTCACTTGTTTCACGTCTTTAAATGCTGTACAGTTCATACTTTCAGCATAAAATGAAGAAAAAAATTACTCTGATGTCAAGTTGTAACGGGTCTATTCGCGCTTTTCCTACGAATCCTCTTGGGGAAACCATTTTAAATATTATTCTGTCGAAAGCTTTCTCCCGAAGAAGAAGATGCAAATCAAGGCTTATATTTAAATATAAACTCTCAGGTTCGAGAGAGAGAGAGAGAGGTTAGGAGCTAAATGATAGCAGTGAGTGATTAACGTAAAGTAATAGAAAGCTAGGTGAGAGTGTTCTGTGGATTATTTGCTTAATACTTAAGATTGGTGATTTGTCAAAAAGATGTTTAAACTGGATTAGCGTCGACTTGAAGTAAACTAACTTAAAACGAGCGCGCATCTTCAATTATTAGGAATATGTATAGCTAAGACGTGTTTCTAAAGTAAGTAATTAAATTTATAATTAAATATTACTTATATTGTCTTCCTCGCTTTTGCTCTCATATTTATTTAAAGGTGCATTTCCTAACTTGGGTCGTTCAGGTTTGTTAGGTTGTTGATACTTGTAAATAAATTGTGTTTGTTTTGACTGTGGCGAATTTTCCTTCCTTTTCTCGCCTTTACATCCAATCCCATCCCATCCTTCACAAAGTGGCAACTTTATTAATCATAAAATATAATTCTATATTCCGCACATGCATAATTCATTTTCGTTTGCAATAATTTAGTTATCATGGCATCAAATATGTTAAGATTAGTAAAAAAATATTTAATGTAAGTTTCCATCTTATGAAATCTTGCCTCTGCAATATGTTAAAATCAAAACATTCATGTTTTGATAATTTTTGAGAGAATGGATCTATTTTACAAAACAAAGTTTTTCTATCATTCATTAAGGAACGGTTAGCAAAGGGGTGGGGGATTCCATTTCTCGATGACACAAAAATTCTTCCGCTCTGCTTTTTTAAAATTGGCGGCAAAATAATCTTCCGTGAAATTATATTAACTGATAAAGATTTCGGCAACCATTCACCTAACCTCTAACAAAGTGGCCTTCGAAAACTATGAAGAGTTGTTCTAAAAAAACCACAAAAAAGAAAGAAAAAGTATGTAAAAAAAAGAAACAAAAAAGTGCGTCACGCGCTTTTAATCGCATGAACGCCGCATTGTGGCGTGGCCTACAGAGTTTTCAAGCGGATTATACCGTTTATGGTCGTAAAATAAGAATTTCTGATTATATTTTTTTTTCAGCTAATACATTTTTTTCGTACTCTTTTGTCTTTTTTGTGGCGTATCAATATCACATTTTTGGAAAATATAAAAGACGATTCACTGCAATGCAGACGATTTTTACAAAGATTGGTTGTGTTTAAACATATTAATTTTTTTCATGAAAAATTTTTCTTCATTTTATAATGTTGTGTCATTCGATAGGAAACAATATTCATTTGTTTCTACATTCTATTTTTCTTTTTGGTTTTTTTAAATATGTGTTGAGAGAAACTTTTAAGGAACCTTTTATTAAAATGCTCAGAAACAAAAATATATGACACACCATTTTATTTTGTTTACACACTTATGTATATTTAGAGAAAGATAAATTATAAATTACAACAAATATTTTATTTTGTTAATATTTCTTCCACTTTCTGGAAGCGTTAAATGTTTGTATAAAAGACAAAAATCCCTTTGATTTTTGTTCAATGTTTACATGTTATGTTTATGTTGCAAGATAGATAACATCTTAATGTAAGGACATCAGCCTACACAATTAACAACATTTTATTTTTGATTTATATACACATATTATTAAAGAAATTTTTATAAAGTAAATCTTGGGAAAAAATAAATACTTAGATAAAAAAAAAGTATTGATTATATATATAGTACATATAAAAAAATAATCTTTTCTGTTGTAATAATTTCCATAGAAAGATCTTTGAAAATTAAAAAAAAAAGCTGATAATGTATTTTGTGTGTAAGGGGAAATAAAGAAAACATTATACAAGCTACAGAAAGATTGTAGTCAATCAAATGCTCTTAAAGTGCAATGAATTTGAAAATATAGTTTTTTTAAAAAGTTTTATGAAACATTAATGTGAAATTGATTCACACTATATGTGTTATTTACAATTTCATATTTGCTTTCTGTCTGTACCTTTTGCAATTCGTAATAATTTTCACAATTTGTAACTCGCAATGATTTGTATAAATTTATATACACATTTTATAAAGAATCAAATAATCGATTTCTTTATAAGTGCTTGAAATTTCCAAATTTTCTTCAGCAAATTTAATTGAATGCCTCAAATTTCAAAATTTGTAAGACCGAACATAGCTAAACATCAATTGCATTGTTATATTAGTGATAGATTTAATCTTTCAATTTTTAAAAATAACGAATCTCTGACTCATCTATCGACAATCATTGTTCTTGCTGTTGTCAGATTCTTGATAAGAAGGCATCAGAAGCTACGAATACCAATCAGGCGATCATTTTTCCCCTAGCTCTCGGTCGATTTATACCATTCTGACACTCTGTATGGCCATGGTTCTTCCATTCTTGTCAACATCGTCTTATGGTAGCATCGCCCTGACGCAAATGATCATTAAACGTACGATTTCCTCACCTTACTTCCCTTGGTCCATTTGCACATCCTCTCATAAATAGTAGCTCACACTGTTAGCGAATCCGTCTGAGAGACAATGGTATAGCCCAGACGCCGGCAACCTATGGCATGCGTGCCATATTTGGCATACGGTACAATTCTCAGATGCACTCTACACCACACGACAAATTTGTCAATTTTTGAGTGGATGGAAGTTGATAATTTTCAAATGGAACTTTGAACTAACATGTTCAGAAATATAAAAAGCAACACGTATGGAATAAAAAAAAAAAAAAAATCCGAGGGATAATTTTAATGAAAAATGGACAGCTATTTTAAATTGTTGGATCTCATTGCTGGAGAGTTTTAATTGTTGCAAGAGAAAATTGCACGTACTCTGCTTTCCACTTTTGGTTCTACATGTCTATGTGAACAAGTCTTTTCTCAAATGAAAAATATTTTGAAAGCACCAAGAAAGTTGTTAAACAACTGAGTGCTTAGAATTTGTGAAATAAAAAATCGCAAATTATACCCCTGATATTGCGGTATGAAATAGAGAGGTTCAATCCCGTGCTATATTTTCAATCCCGGGATTTCAGGATTACACTATCCAAATCCCGGGATTAGGACTGAAAAATTTATGAAAAGTACTTACACATTAGCATGGTTGAAACTACAAAATAAAACTGAAAGCATAATTAAAAAAATTGGTTTAATATTATTATTTATTGAAACAAATCAAAACAAAACTTAATTTATTATAAAAAACAAATAAAAAAATAGTACATAAGGAATTCATTTAAAATACAACAATTTGAATTCTTCAAAAATTGACCCATTTGAAATAAAAATCGATATGGTTGAGATTTTCCCAAAATCTTATAGTAAATTTAAAACAGAGTAAAAAGCCCCTATTTTATTTTTATTGAAACACTGCATTTTTTTTATGTTTTATATATTTAGAATTGATGGGACATGAGGTAAAACATTCTAAGAGGAAGTAGATTTTTCAAAATTAAAATTATGAAGTCTGGACTGAAATTTCCCCCCCCCGACAAACTTGCATATACCTATAAACAGCAAGTACAAATGATAGAATCGATTTACATAAGCATTAAGATTACGCTATGGAGTTTCCGCTCTTTTTTTAACGTCTACGTGTTTTTTTTATAACACTGTGTTTTCCTCCCATATAAATGTAGTCTGTGTACGCCACTGCCAACTGCATTCCTGAAAAGTCGAAATTAGGGTCCCTAGATCTCCTTTCTATATGTCATAACAGTCAAGATGCCTCTGTCGAGCACATGCAAAAGTGTGTGGCTGTCCAACATAATGCTTTCCCAAACCCTTGCACCTTCACGACCGTAATGATCCTTTTTCCTTTTAAGAGAGGAATAGTATTGTGTCCCAAGCTTTCTCCAGATGCAGGTCCTCCGAGAATCAATGTCCAAACTGAATCTTAACTTATCTGTTAAACGCACAGTGCTTCACACAAATCTAGTCCAAGGCGCATATTGTCTGCATCTTGCCAGATGTGATCTTTTGTGTGCAGTAGTAAGTGGGCGTAAATAATGTGTGTTTTTTTTTTGTATAATTCAGCCCTTTCTCTCATGTAGATCTAGAAATTCGAATTTCAGTGGTAGCATACAGCTCAAGTGAGAACTGTGACGCTGTAACTGTCACATGTTGCAGTGTTGAAAGTGTCAAATACTGATTCGCATCAGTCATTAAGGATCTTAGACAAACTTATTCAGGTTTTCTCGATATGGATTCCTGAAGTTGTGTTTCCATAAATTGAAAACGACCTAGACGTTATATTGCACAGGCTGTTGCTACCTACCTTTATGACTAACCAGTGTCCAATGTACCAACAATTTTTCATCTTGTTCCGTCATCCATTATTTTGTAACTACTCAGTTTATTTTGGTGTTTTTTTAAATTTATCCAATTTTTGAGAGAACCAAACTTTTTGCAGTGTTTTGTCGTCGCCGGTTGCCTTTATTTCTCAAAATTTGCGTCAGTATCAGCGCTTAGCATCATTAATTTGTTTGCAAATTCATTTCCGCCGGTTAGCACGTTAATATGAGTCATGATATTTTTTAAGCAGATAAATTTAATCTCTAATGTGTAAACAAGCGCAAAAAATTGATGAGTAAAATGCAGAAAACAGTCTCTACAAACTTCTGAAGCGAAGACTAAAATTTTATAGTGTTTAAATGTCAAAACAAAATTATGATTCCATAAGATATAAAGTGAATAACCGTTTTTTAAGAAGAAATAATCTACCTCGAAATAATCGAATAATTCAAATGTATGATGTGTTGACTTTACAAGGCTAGGAAAAACTCATTGAGTCGTTACCAGTTTTTTTGCACAAGAAAGATTGTAAAAGTTTGCAAATTCTTGGAAACGGTGGAAGAGAACAAAATGATCAAGCAATTCAATATTTATCAAAACATAACCCGAGCGCACATAAAATGTTTTTGGATCCACGAGCCTTATCAATGAAAACTAAAAATTGTGGGAAAAGGGATTGTTGCAAATCACTGATTTTTTCAACACATTTCATTAGTTGATGTTGGGTGAATCTCATGACTTCTAATCTCAACTAGCTGTAAATTTAGGTTTCTTCCTGTATACCAAGATTTCTTAACAAAAATACATTTTGTTAATTTCCTTAATTGTAATAATATTTTAAACCATTTGATTCGTTGTATTTTAATTTTTTAATTGGTTGGTGGTTGATTTTATCAATTAACTTGTCTAATGTTTGATTGCAATAACTTGATTCTTTAGATGTCAAAAAATAGATAAATTACGTTATGTCAATTGAATCGTACAGAAACCTTGGTATTGTTCCAGCAAAGATCTAATTTTTCTCTTTTAACAAGTGCTTAGTAGGCAATGTTTAGATTATCTAGATAATTTGAGGAATGAAACAATTTTCGTATTTTAATGAATCACCCTAGTTAATCTGCACATTACCTAAAAATCTACTAAATAATTGATTTTTGCTTTTTAACAGTAGAACTTACACTCTAAAAAAATAAACACTTCTTCTAGGTCGTAGATTTGATAATATAAATAAGGCAAAGCCTTATTATATTATTTGATAATATTATAAGGAAATATCATTTCCATTCTAACTAGTGGTTTGATATGATGCGGCAGCTATGCATACCACAAATCGGGACGAAAACCATTTTTCATAGCATAGGATAAATACCACTTGAGAGGTCCAAAACTCACCTTAGCTGGATTCCATCTCAGGGGGAAAATGTACAGTAGACAGACGAATCCGTATTTTAGTTTAGCTAAAAAAATATCAGTTGAATTGGATTTAAATATCTGAAAATTTTAAAAACAACTGATATTCTAATTATTTTTGTTCACACGTATAAACTTATACTAGACAGGTTGATTGATTCGGTATTTTCAAAAAGTCTGAAGAAGAATTCAAACACCTTTTCATCTAAATATTCCTTTTTTTTAGCATCGCAGTAATTGTTAAACATATATTTATATAAAAGAAGATGCACAACAATCGAATAAAATCCTAAGAAGTTTCTTAAACTCATTATTCTAGTTCTGTTATAGAAGTTTTTTTTTTCGATAATGAAATAACCAGATTTAATAACTGAGTTCTTTGGCATTGGTTTTCAGATTTTTTTGATGGATTTAGGATACTTATCTTAATACTTATATATCAGTACTTATACATCAGAATGATATTTTACATTGATAAAAACAATAAAATTTGTTTAAAAAGTTTAATAAATTTTATGATAAAAAAGCACATTTTCCCTATCAATCTTTCAAAATTTTCAAAACCTATTACGTTGTTTCAAAAAAACGTTTCTGACCAAAATTTCTAACAGATTTACATGCAAGGAATATTTTGAAACATTTTCAATCCTTATTAAAATAAATGAAACAAAAATACACTCATTTTTAAAACCAAAAATTATTTTTAACAAAATGTGCCGCTTATGTTTTATTTTCAAATTATTATACGTCAATTTGAAATTTTTATCAGGTTCCATTCGATCCAAGCAAGAAATGAAGGAAGTCACTGAATAAATTAAAGTGTTTTCATTGTCTATATAGTTTAACGAGAAAGAGAGAGGCTAACGAATACAATTAATTAATACGTCATTATATCATGTATAAATTTAGTTATTATACTGATTATTAGTGAAAACTAAAATATAAAATACCATCCAAAGTAATTTTTAGCTACGTTCTTGGTACTGTGAAGTATTTTTCAAGTATAAAGAAAAACATATTTGTAAATGTATTATTGATATTTTTATAATTATTGAATGATTGATATATTTTTTATTCTAAATGTGTGAGTTGTCCAACGTTTTAAGTCTCATTATAAAAAATTTTAAAAAAACTAACCAAGATTTAGCTATGATGGGAGTTATTTTTAGCTACTAAGTTAGTCATCTAATCACATTTCAAGTTTTTTTTTTTTTTAAATACAATTTTTGCCTGCATTCACCAATAAATAACTTAGTTTTAAAAATACATTTTATAAATGAAAGATTTATTTTTAATGTCTCAATCTTTTGAAGTATTTTTTCAAATAACACAGCTTCTTGATATCTAAAACTGTCTTTTGTAAAACCTTACATAGGATAATTAAATTTAATGTAGTTCAAAATTAGAAAGTGGGGTTCCAGCTCATTTATCGACTTTGTCTTCTGATTGCGTATATTACGTATTTTTTTTCCTTGTTTGTTATTATTTTTTGTATAAGTAAAAAGAGAATGATTTTCTTAAAAATGATAACAATATTTATTGCTACTTTATTTATTAGTTGTTTTTCTCTAAATAAAGTCTGTTCTTAATTTTGAATAATTTTCTTTTCGATATGACATTTTTCAACCTAAATTTTATAATTTAATTTTCTTTCTAATTTTTTTTCAAAACATTGACAAAATTACCACTGAAATAAACCAAAAGCGATTAATATTGTTTTAGTGCAATTTTTTAGAAAATTATAGCCAATTTCTTCAATATGAAATATTCAAAACGGTTACGAATTCTAATTTTTTACTTGAACTTTTTTTTATTAAATTACTAAGTATAATTTGTGTGTGTATTTCAACAAAATTGGCGGTCCATTTCTATCATTCGAACTGCCTAGTATCACAAGTTAGATAGTTATTTTATAAAACCTTTATTTTACAGTTACAAAGGAACTCATTTTCTGCAAAAATAATATTATTTTGATGAATTATTATTAATAATCTCCCCTTTATAACTTTTTTCAGTATAAGGAAATTTCGTAGCTCCTCTTCTCCTTCACATTTTTCTTTATACTGTGGGGTCTCTTTTTTCCTTTCTTTCGTCTTGAAATATAGGATATTTCTTTTGTTCCATTGTTAATGTTAACTGTCTTCCCTCTCCCTTTTTTTCTCCTTTCGCTGCATTACATTGAGGGGTGGACAGGATATGAGAAAGAGAAAATAAATGAAAAGTAACAGTGAATGGATAACACGGTCTTTCGTATGGTTTATGTCCATGTCACGAAGAAATTATTCACTTTTATGAAACAGGGTTGCGTTCTATTAAAAGGAATGACTTACTTTTTTTTTTTTTATTAGAATTATAGTTAATGAAGTTGACAAAAGATGGAGCCACAATGATTTATTAGTGACCCTATTTTCAAGGTTTTTTTATTCCTCTCCTTTCGGTTGTTTACTTGTAGTTTATTGAGTACACAACTGATTAAAAAGTTATCTAACATTCTTTAAATAAAAATGAAGAGAAAATATACCGACAAAAGTAAATAATTTATTTTATTAAATTACACACACACATAAACAGGCAGTATAATTTTATACATTGGTGCTCATTGATTTTTGTGAATGTGTGTGTATGAATTGCCTAATATTAATAAGTGAAGACAAGAACATTAATAGTAATATTTTAGAATTTTCATTGATCCATTTAACTATATAATAATAATATCGGATGAAAATACTTGACTTCGTTGATACATTTTTAGATTTCCTTGTGTATTTATACAGTGAAAATCGCTTAACATGAAAATGAAGGGAATATTTTTTAGTGTTAAAAGAATTTCTTGCTAAAGGATATTTATTGCAAGGGAAAAAAGTCATACGCCAACGAATTAAGTTAATTAGAATTTATTTTATTTGCGTAGATATATGTATATAAGCAACTATTTAATAAAAATCAATGAAACAAAAACACTCACAAGAACGTAAAAAAATTTAATTCCAAATTTTCAGATTTTTTGAAAAATAAAACATTTATTGAGTGTTTGGAATTTTATCTGATATTTTTCTTTAATGTAGCATTAAATTTTTAACAAATTGTTCGATATCGTACATTTCGTTATTTATTTCACCATTGGAATGTGCGTCTATATAATTGCGCATGCTTTTTATGACGTTCCTCATTTCGGATGATTTGGGAACTGGAGCTACATTATTCATGTCATTTTCATCATCAATAATGTTTTTGAGCAGTGAACAAACTCCAAAAATGTCTTTGCCTGCCATAATTGGGTCTGTACACACATTATCATCATCTACTGCAATGAATTCTTTCGATGATACAGTAGGACAGTCCTATCCGACTGGCGTTTTCCGTACTATGTCCATTCAACGAAGGGAAATCTTTTCGTGTTACATTATTTTTGTTTTATGTTAAGAGAAAAAAAATGCATGAAAATACATAGTAGTTTGTCGAACCGTTGTATTCATTCGTGTTAACTAGAGATTGCAATACCGGAATACCGAATTCCTGTATTTTGAGCCATTTGTACAATTTTGTAATACCGGTATTCACAAGCTTAAATACCGGTTTTTCGGTATTTACTAGAATTTATAAAAATTGTCTTCACTATATGTTCAGGGATCGCCAACCTAGCAAAATGGTGTACGCTTTTGGTTTTTATGTCTCCCTAATGGGAGAAATTAATTAGACTCTGAATATTAAGTTGCATCATACAATCAAGAGAAATGATTAAATATGTAAATTATCCAAGAAGGTGGGCCAAAACTATTCTATTACATCTCAGAGCGATACTGCACACGCACAGGATTCGTATTCTGATATTCGTATCTATGAAAACAAGGTTGTAGTTGTGAAGAAAGTACGTAATATTTCGATATTTTTTTAATTGGGGAGTTTATTATTTACATTGTATTTGCATATCATACTTATATTTACATATCATCAGGATTTTAGAAATAAAAATGAAAGAAGAAAAGAGACTAACCAATTCAAATTTGATCAAGTTTATAGTAAATTTCCTTAAAATTTTTTACCCCAAAACCTTATCTACATTCAGAAGAATTCGGTACAATTATCGAAGATGACACTAATGTCGATAATGAAAGGGAATTGTCTCTTGAAAAAAAATTAGAAGTAACGATAACTAAAAAAATTTCAGCAAACCAAAATACAATACAGAAATTAGCTATATCCAAAACCATCCTAGGAGAAATCGATTTATTTTGAGATGAGAGATTTAGAGGTAAATATATTTGGAAAAAGTATATCTTGTATTGCTAACAAAACCATCAACTAGTGTAGATACCGAAAGAGCGTTTTCGACAGCTGGTAATTTTGCACATAATTACGTTCCAGGCTTAATGGCAGTACAATTAATGCATTATGTTTTTTAAGATCCCATTTCAAAAATTTGTAATATTACCACAGACTGAATAGTGTGATTTAAATAAATAGGATGTTCCTTTACTTTTTTGTCATTCTTTATATACTGTTATAATTTAAAAATTACAAATACATTCTAAGTGATATTTACACTCTCTAATAAAACTGGCAAATAAAACAAAGAAATACCTGTTTTTTTTCTTTATTTTCCCTAAAACTTCTACTACCGATATTAAAACCGGTATCCCGGTATTAAGATCTAAAATATACCGAATATCGGTATTGAACTTTTGGTTCGATATTGCAACCCCAAGGGCTAACCTATATTTCGCCTGAAGCGTTTTCGCCTTAAACGTATTTTACTGTATATATAAATTTGTAAGAGTTCATGAATTCAGTTCCTATTATTAAGTTTGCCCAGTTCCTGTTGGATGTTTAAAAGAAGAATATTTGGCTTTGTAGCGATTTTTATTTATTGATAATATCGCGAAATGACTGCTCATTGGACAAATAAACAATGAATACAGATACTTATTAGCTTTAATTATTCATTAATGTCATAGTTATAATACATGTGACATTTAAAATCATATATCAGTGAAATTGGCTGCTATGAAATAACAATATATAAAGAAAAGGAAGAAGGAGAAAGGGAAAAGTGTATTGGAATTCATAATTTACAAAGGTTCATGCTACTGAAGGATTCTAAAGGTTATAAAAATTGGTCAATTGATATTCGAATCTTTTTTCTAATTTCTTCAAACACACTTTTCAAAACGATCCTTTGTTTTTTGTGTGTAGGAAAAGAAAAAGAATTATACTTATTTATAATTAATCATAATATCAATTAAATGATAAAACAAACAAATTTGTTCCAAATTTCAAATGGTATTCAGGAATTTTGTTTGAAAATGCAATTCTTAAGAGTTAACTGCTTAAAACCTTTATATTTAAATTGCAATTTTCTCCAAAAATTCGTTATTAATTGCACCTAATTCTTTAAAAACTATACTGGCTTGGATAATAACTATGTTTAGGATTTCAAATATGAAGAACATGATAGGAAGCTGTTACAAAATGATAAATTTAATGTGCAACTTTAACAAAGGAAAAATAATTATGAATTTTCTAACGAAATTATACACAAATAATTTACATTTGGTTGATACATTAGAGTTAGCTTAAGAAAAGTACTAGAAGAGATTAAACTGCTTCTAAATATCAAAACCATCTGCATTAGTTTTTTTATAAACACAAAAATAACTCAAGTAATAAGCTTAATAAAAATTTCGGAAACATGTACACATTTTTTTAATCAGTCCAAATAAACAGCTGTCATGATTTCTGTTCTACACCACATGTAAATGAATAACTAAAAGTAAAATGAGATATGGTTTATACACAGCAGTAAAAAAAGTTTTTATATCACCGTAAAAACATGCGTTTACTTGAAATGACTTTAAATGATCGTTAAAAATATAACACTGAAAAATTTCTGTTAATATTTTTAACAGACTGAAAGAGCATTCAAAAAGATTTTTAGAGATATTCGAATCAGAATTTAAAGCATTTTATAATACTTCGATTAATGTATTTTTTTCAGATTTATATGTGATCAAGAATCTAAGAAATAATTTAAAACAAGAAACAACTTTTAGAAAATTATGAGTCCGCACCATGTTAGTCTTAGGCTTACTAGCATAATATTTTTGTAAGAAAAAAGATTTTCATATTGTAATGAATTACTATTACTTTTGTATTCTTTATTTTTCGTTTCAATCCAATCAGAATCTTTGCATAAGATAAAATCTACAGTTTCCTGTGTTTTACTAAAAAAGCTTTTAACTTCCGCAGAACGACGTACTAAAGAAAACCATAAAATACAATTACACATTTTTTTGCATATATATATACATATATAAACATTCCCTTTTACAGATATTCACAACATAAATCTTGTCAATAAATTGATAGAGCCTAAATGGCCTATTTACGTCCAACTGCTTTTTTTCTCATCTGGGTTAGAGTTATTATTTTCTTTTTATTGCGCTGTTGATATACAGATAAAAATCTCATATTAATTGGATATATTGTTTCATTTTTAAAAGATGTGCGATACTTTTAATTTATTATTCTTCGAAGCCAAGAAGTATCAAAAATCTGTAATAGGTTTAATATTTATTAGAATAGTCTGATACTCAAAACACATAAACATAAGAACTCCGTTTCTTATTTAATTTATCAACATAGGAAGAGGGTTTTATAATACAATTTATCATCTTATTGATATTATGTTGCTCATTTATATAAAGAAATACGTTATTAAGTAGTAATTCTAAATTGTTTCAGATCTTTGGAAATAAAGACAGCTTACTGAATTTTATTTCATTTCAATAATTATTTCTTCCTGCGAGTTCCAAATAGAACGGACGTTAAACTGCAATGATCAACTTTTGACTAATTTAAATAATTTTAAAATTCTGCTTCATAATTAAATCTTTATCAAAAATCTCTAACTATATAATGTAATTAAAAATGATAAATCTGTATCATACAATCAAAACATTTTTATTCTACATCATAATAACATGTTTTAAGATTTACTAAGAATATTCATAACAACAATATATTTATTTTAAAAAATACGAAGAAATGACTTTACAACAGTTGACAGATGTCTCTTTTATTGACTGATTATCTCTAGTTTTTTAATATTTTTTTAAAATGCTATTATTTTTTTAAAGAATGTCAGAATAATAACTATTATTAAGCTCATATGATCATTTAAAACTTAGATCAATGTATAATTAATGAATAATAAACCACATAATGGATATCTCTGAACCACCTTAATAGTTATTTGCATTTTGATGTCACTTTTTTACTCATCAATCCCTCGGTAAGCTCACATTTCTCTTAACAGCTGTCACTTCTAAGAATACCCCGTGTCAGTCTGGCCCTAATCGTTCTTCAAACATAGAAAAAGACCACCGTAGAGCCATAAAATAAACAAACAACTATCTTTAAAAAACAAATTACGCGTTCCGAGACCTAACCGATACGGCCGAGATACAGAAACAAAATATGATACCACTTTTTTGCCTTTTATATGACTGCGTTTTTTTCCTTTCCTTCCAGTTGAAAATACGGAATATATATATAAATTCTGGTGACACGCGAGAGCAATTAAGAGACGTTTAACTGAGAGACCAGAATTAGTTTTCGATCTTTGTGGCTCACTCATCGACGGTACTGGATTAGTTGATATCCTATATCTTCTGCCCCTTTTTTCTAATGTTTTCTTGCCTGTTTTTTCACTGGCGTTAAAAGACTGTCCTTAAACACGCGGTGTACCAGAGAATCTGGCGCTTTTCTTATCAATAGTCTGGCTTGTTGCGATGGGACCGCCATTTAGCTATCAATGCTTCTGTTGTGGAGGGTTTTTCTTTCTTCTTTTAAACGCTTTATTTTCAGTAATTTTATGAGGATGGTTTTTTGCTGATCCTCTTTTTATGTTTTCTTTGAAGAAATGGTTATATTCATCATTAATTTTTTTGTTATTTCTACAAAGCATATCTATAAAAATCCTAGTATTAACAAGCGTAATAAAAAACTCTTTGCATTCTAAATTCCAAAAATAGACATTGAGCAGGTGAAACAATTATAAAATAATGAACATCTAGTTGACATTCAAACTTGAAACAATGTCAGATGTTATTTATGTTGACTAATTTGATTATATTCTATAAGTGAAAATGCGTCCCAATAAAAATCAAAAAATTCAAATGCTATTAATTCAATTTTTGATTTTTTTTATTGTTTTCTTTATATACTTCAATTTGATTTTGTATATTTCAGCCAAAATTTAATTTCTTTTTTATTTTAATAAAATAAAGTTACTTTTGATACAATTGATCTGCAACCAAAAAGTTTAATATGGACTAATTTTATAGAATAGTTGATTTTCATCCAAAAAATTTTTGATTACAACTTACAAAATGTTAATAATTAATTCTCACAGATATTGAGTGTTATAAATATTATTTCGTAGTTTTAATTTCCAAATTATTTAAAAATCAAATTGTATATTGAATTGAAATAAAATTTAAAAGATGGATGAAAAAGGAAGCAAATTTTAATATTCACTATTTATCTGTCGTTTAATAGTATGTGGTTTCCAGGAATGTATAAAACAAAAATATATATTATTATAGCTGACTCTATACTTTTGAAACATTTTACTTCTACGTTACCGAGGGACGTTAATATGCACTCACTCACTCTACGTTACCGAAATTGAATGCTAACTTTCTTTTCCTTCCATTGAAACTTTATGTTCAAATTCTCTTTTTTTTCTTTCCTCCATTTGTGCCCTAAAATTAATATTGTGCCGAGAGAATAGCTTAGAAATTTTCAGATATATTATTTCAAAAATATTCTGGCCGAAAAACTTTGTTTAAACCTGCAATCCTGGTTCCTAAGGCCAGGAGTTTGCTATTGTACTACTGTGGCTAAGACTTTATACTATCATGACTATAGTTATTTTAGCTTTATATCTGTTTTGTGTAAATTTTTGAATTATATAAAAATTTCTATGTAATCCAAACAGTTTTATAGATATTCTTATAAACTATTTTTATTATTATAAGAATTTAAGTTTTGGAGATGAGCTAGATTTGATTTTGCCTATCAAAAAATTTTTAGGTTATTCTTTAATATCTGTTTTGTATATCCGTTTTTGTGGTTTATCAAGTTACTTTTCTTTTCTATTTATGACAATAAAAAGAATATTAAAATCACGGGACTGAATTTAACCACTTTGATGAAAAACAATCCCGTTGATATATTTTACTTTATACAATAATTTACCATTAGAGGCTTACAGAAAAGTTATTCTTTTAGAAAACAAACCCAATTGTCATTTTGTATTGTTCCCATTTTTTATCGCAATTTTCACCTTAAGAATTCGAATAAAATTTCAAGTAATGAGATCGGATGGAATGCTCTCTTTTTACATATAATATGAATTGTGTTTTTCAGGAAAAGAAATCCAACCCGCATCGATATGAATCACCCTTCACTTAATGCCCACGATATCATTACAAACTTCTTTTTGTGGGGCCACATTAGCTAAAAGCACATTCTTTGCATTTGCAGCGTTTTTAATCACTACCGTTTTATAATATAATACAACGGGGTTAACGACATTATATCTTTATTGCGTCATAACCGAAAAATCCCGAAAACTCGCCCTAAAACAAGACATCAGTTGTCGAAGCGGAATAAAGGGCCTCCTGAGGCCTTAGATTACACACCGCCAGAACCTCATCTTGACCAACAACGTCGTCATGACTCGAACATTGTTTTCTCGCTAGGACGACTATAAAAGACACGGTACTTGAGGGAAACACAAGACGGCCTTTGTTGTTGGAGCACAATCTTATAACGCAGACGCCTTATCAGTTCATAAACTGGACTGATTTTCAAGGCTAGTACCGAGGGTGGATGGAGGTGGGATATACAATATTTACCTCAACGGGTGGTTCTTTCTCTATTTTTGAGTCAATTGGTTTTTCAAGTGGAGCTGCGGCCGCGCGACAAACCATTTGGTCGCGTGCCAGCCATTAAAGCCACCCGCGTGTGCGATTTTGGATAAGAGTTTGGGTCAAATTGTGATTGTGAGTTGTTGTTGTCAGGGATCTCGGTTCCGAAGTTATTTTTTGTAAGCTCTTACAAATATAAAAGAAACTAGTGCTTGTTGAATGCGAAGAATGAGGTGGATTTACGAGACTACACGTGGCATCAAATGAAATTATTATAGCTCACGAGTACAAAGGAGAAATTAGCAAGATTGCATGATAGTCTATGCTATTATCTTATTAAAATATATTTACCCTGCGGAAATATGCATATAAAAATGGAAAGTAATTCCGTTGTAGCTATAAATTCTCTCATGTCTTATTTTGCCGATTTAAAAAAAGCATAAATTTTGGTATTTAACCTCATTTGCACACAAATACATGAAAATATAAGTATCTGGATTGAAAGAAAATACTTTGTTTTCATTACACTTAATTTATTTACATTCCTTAAAAAACCTTGCAGTTATATAAAATTTGTACTAGAGAAAAAGTTTTGCTCTAGCATATTTTAAAAGCAAACATTTTTCTTATATGCAACAGAATTAACAAAGTTACATTCTTACTCCTAGAGTTCGAAATGCAATTTTTTTTTTAAAAAAATGGGATTTAATTTTTGAGCGAAATATCTTCATTGTCTTATAATATCAACCAATATTATAATTTACATCAATATCATAAACAACACTGAAGTGTTCCTGATAAGTATCTCATTCGATAATAGTAATATCATTTACAGAACTCACATGATATTTTCCCGAAAAATTATACACGAGAAATATGAATTTCTCTTTATACCTTTTTTCGTTGAGAATTAACTGATATTTTTTCAGCCCCAATCATTAACGGAAAGCTTAATTTTTAAATAACACTTATTAAATTTTACTCTCTCACAAATAACTCATACTATCTTTCAACTATCTTTCTCTCCACTTGTACGAAAATTTATACATTGTGGATCATGACAAATTAAAAAGCAAACACAATAACTTCATTCCTATCTAGGCTCTAAGCGAGCAGTGAAAGACCTACACATCTCCAGATAATGAATAAAAGCCTGGGGTGAGAGAAAAAAAATCGCTCCCATACAAAGCGATAGGGTCCGAAGTCGAATATCATGTTGTGTTTAGTTTGAGGATCTATCCGGGATGGCGCCTACTCTGGGGTCAGAGAAGGGTGGAGGTGCCTGTATTGTACCCAACCTAAACAATAGATAACTTGTGCATCGAAAATCACTTGCTGTATAGAAAGCACTTGCCTCGTCTGGAAAAAACTTATTTTTCCGCCTGTTATTTTGATGCGAGGTTGTGGTATATATATATCGACAATTCATAGGGTATATATATATATATATAATTCCAGATAATTTTATTAAAATATTTGAAATTGTAGTTTCCTATAATTCATTTCGTTTTGTCTTTACGATTAGCTGATATTAAATCAAAAAACATTTTTGTATTAGCTTATATACACCTACTCCATACAAAAAACATTAGTTTTATTGCATTTTCCGAGAAATTGTGTGTTTTTTTAAGAAATTCAATTTTTGAATAGTCATAATTCAGAAGTATACCTATGAAGGTTTGAGTATAGGTATAATTGTATTGGTATTGTTTTAAAAAGTCTGTTTCATCAATTTTTATCAATATATACATAACCATTAGACTAATTTTACATTTCCCGAGAACAAGAAATTGTATAGAAAATTCTAATTTTAATCTTCCGTTTGTAATGTTTTTCAAGATACTCTGATATTTACTTTTAACAGATTGAATCCTTTACATAAATACAAAATACCGTATTTGTTCGATCTAAGACGCACCCGAAATTCTGAACAACTTTTTGTAAGAAATGATAAATAGCTTAAAATGGTTTCTCGACATCAAATTCGAAATTAAAATAAATTTAAAAAGAGAACTAATAAGGAGTGAATAATTAGTTATTTTACCAATATCATAAACTGTTAAATGGATTTGTGATCATTTAATTGCTGTAATTGCCCTATGCAAAGAATTTCCCCTTCGATTCTAAGTCGCATCCAATTTACAGTAACCTTAATATTGGAGGGGGGAAGGGGGTGTTGCCTAGATTTGAGTAAATACGGTGATAATAATTTCATAAAAACTCTTTCTGTTTGGTAAAAAAAAAGGTTTAAGGACATATTAATTTTTCTGTATATTAACTTAGGAAATAACTTTGTACATATTTTGAGGGATAAATTGTAATAGTAATTATTTACATAATTTTTTATCCAAATCTTTGAAAATGTTAGCTTTGAATATGATTTTACAAAAAGCAAGTCTCTAACGTAGTGAAATGCTTTAAAATGTATAAAAAGCTATCTAATTTATCGTATAAAGAAGCCATTAGTAAAATTATTTAATATTATTTAATTTATTTCAATCAAAATTACTATCAAAGAACTTGATAAATTAACACACCAAACAAGAAAATCGTAGAAAAGTTATGACATGTTTTTTTAAAGTTTTGAATTGTCATCTTCTTTTTCTCATTCTCTTAAATATCTAATAATGAACTATAATAATAATTGCCATCTTCTTTATCTCATTCCCTTAAATATCTAATAATGAACTATAGTAATTATTTAAAGAAATCTAAAAAATAGAGCTACAAATCCACAATATTAAAAAGAACAAAAAGGGGTGGGATGTGGAACAGAACTATATATTATACTGCATTAACAAACATTTAATGCAGTATAATGTTCCTTATAAGTTAAAACCGAAAGAGCCTGAATAAATTTAAAATGCAATTAAGAGAATTTGTATTTATTTAAAAGAACCGAAGGAACAATTTAGGGCACATTTATTTTTGAGCAAAATAGCTCAAAATTTTGTTACATACGTTTACAAATAGGTGTTTTGAAAAGAACATATAACAGAATAGGAATTTATTGCTAAGCCACAAAAAACGAGCAGAAAAATAAAACGAAAGAATATTCTTCCCTTACACAAACATAGGCATTACACCCAAAATGTCTAAAATTAGAATTCGAACTTTTGAACCCGACTAAGATTAAACTTCGGATATCAAATACATTAGTCCTTTTACTGACACAACTCAACCAAAATTAAAAGGAAAAAAGAAAATTAACCCCTCTGTCAAACAAAACCTTTCCGCCATTTGAACCTTTTTCCAGCACAGACCATTCGTTCTCTCCCTGCTCGTTTTTTTTTTATTATCATATTGTTGATTGTAGAAAAAGAAAGCTCACCTCTCAAAGAACTGAACGCCAATCAATAGCTTTTGTTTAAACACGGCTCATGTGTCGCGGATCGGTATCGTAAGCTAAGAATGGAAGCCGAGTGATGTTATGGCTTTTTACAAAGTTTGCTCTTTAAACTATAATGGACTGTAATGGCGGTATAATGTTCCTTTTGATCGAGTGCAGTCGCGTGGACTCTTGAATTCAGCCGCATATTTTAAAAGTTTTATCCCTATCAATTGCATTCCGACAACTAACTGCGTGCGGACATTTGATACCTGGTTTAGAACATACTTTGCCACCACTTAGCGAAATTTCTTGCCAATGACGAGGTTTAGAAGAAAAGAATTATTTTTCTTCTTATTAGTGTTTACTTTAGTATTGTGTGTGATAAAGATTGTTTGGCTTGATTGGTTTGATTTCATGGATATGAATGTTCACGATTGTAAGATGCTAGAAATATTGCGTTCTTCAGTATAAAATTCCATGTACGATTATAATGCAAGAAATGAAAACATTGCATAAATATAAACCAATCACATTTTTCAGCAGATTATTTGCTCTCTTTAATGAATAAAATTTTTTAAAAAAACGCAATGTTGGGTAAATTTTACCATATTTAGAATATATGCATATTCATATACCGTATATTCTAAACACGCAATATGTAATATGCATATTCTTTTGCATAATTCGGAACCTGTGATGCTCCCTATATCATAAAAGTGCATGGTTCCATTGCGCTGAATACTAGAAATGCACAATGCATACAATGAAAGAAATGAAAAACTATGCAGTTTTTGTTCTTTTATACATTTAATGCTTTAGAGGAAATGATTTAATGTTGAATCTTGTAACATTAAATTTATGCAAGCTATTTAAAACTTTTCAGTAAAGTAATACAAGAATAGTAAGCAATTTCTTGTAAAAAAATAGTTCACGCATATGATGCAAAGTTAGTAAAATTGCATTGGATGTAAAAAATACAGTATTTGGTACATGTAAAGAAAAAATGCAAAATGTGATGTATATATTGCATAAGAGAATATGGTTTTATTTAATAAAAAAAATGAAACTCTTATTATGTAATACAAGATCAGAAGCATTAAATTTAAAGCAAGAATTGTAAAGCTGTTTCAATATAAAGCCTGCAAAGTTGCAGTTAATATAAAAACTTAAACGCTATAAATTATGCAAGAACTCTAACGCTGTTGGCAGTTCAAGATTTGTAACGTTGTACGTAATGCAAGAACTACAACATTGTAAGTAATGTGAGAAAGGAAACATTTTGCAATATTGTTTGCATTCATGCGTATATTGCATGTAATGCAACATTGTGTATTATATAGGTAATATTTCTCACACGCGCTTTAATGAAATACTTCAACTGTGTGAAATGCAGTGCAGATCGATTTCTGCATTCATGGACACAGTCCAAGCAACACATAGTTGAAAATAAGATAAGCAACATTTCATGCATATAGTAAGAAATTTGACGGTTTGCACATTTTGTCTGTTTTAATAAATGTAACAAAATAAATTCTGGCTATTGATGTCCACAACGAGCTTAATCTTCATTCTGTGCGCTGCAAAATGATAAAAGTAAACCCATGAATGAATAAAACAATAACTTTCAATAACATTTACTAAACTTTAAAAATTGACTCAGTAGTTCACAAATATTTATTATGTATTTCGTATTTTGATGAAAAATTGGTTTTAAATTAGGAATTTTACGGGGGGGGGGGATATGAATTATTGATTTATTTGTGCTTATGATTTAAGATATATTATTTAAAAAGTCTCCCAAATTGCTCAAATAAGCAAAAAATGTTTAAGAATCTTAAAATACTAATAAATTTTTTAAAAAAAGATACAAAATAAAATAAACAGCCAAATTGACCGAATGAATACACATATCCCAAGGCCGAAAAACATCCAGTTTGTATTGACAATACAAATGAGTATTTTAGCAAATGAATACTGTAATTATATATTTTTTTAAAAATCATTTTTGACTAAAGTTCATCCAAATTTCCTTGCATAGCCTAACCTTAGAGTTAATAATGGCACACGTAAAACGCACATATTTCTTACTCGAGATTACTGCAGTGATTCACAAGGTGTAGCGAAATTCCGAGGTTATTTATTTTCGGAGCTTTTACTGTTGGCCGCTTATTTTTATATGCATAGTCGTAGGATGAGAGGATATAAAAACTTCAAACGATGCATTTGTCTCAGAGATTTTGTAACAATATATTATGCATTGAAGTGCTACATGAATTACTGTGGGATACGAATTAATGTTGTCACAGATTAAAAATTATAAAATAGCAATAAAAAAATTATAGAAACAGTTTTTTTTAATGTTCATTTTGCCAGCTTGTACTAACTGAAAATGCAAACATTTTATAGTGCAAAAATTTTAGAATTTTATGAAATTCGTTCAATTATTAAGAAATGGGAACATCATTCAAATTTCAATTCTTTTTTTTCTTAATGTATTGAAAAATAAAATTTAATTTTCTCTCTTTGTAAACATGTTTAAATACATTTTAAAACATATTTAAGTACATTTTAAAACACATTTAAGTACATTTTAAAACATATTTAAGAACATTTTAAAACATATTTAAGCTCATTTTAAAACACATTTAAGTACATTTTTAAAACATATTTAAGTACATTTTAAAACATATTTAAGTAAATGTAACTCACGTCTTTTAATGTTTTTTTACAACGAATTCCACAAGGTTAAATTCGTGAGTTTAGGGTGGTCGTCGCATAGTGGTAAATAATAGGTCCCAAACCGGAGCGCTTCTTTCAATAAAAGTTGCTCCAGTTTTTATATCGTATTCTGATTCTATTATTCTGTAGACTCTGCTCACAATTTATTATACTATTCATTTCTATCTGAATTAATCCATTATTTCCTGTCATAAAATACATTCCATATTTGATCATCCTAGACTCAAGGACCTAGAGCAGGGGTACTCAAACATTTTTTCTGCTGGGTCGCATATATATGTAAGCTATTTCACGCGGGCCGCTTACATATGGTGGCTATTTCATGCTGGTCGCAACATAAGGATTAATGGGGGGGGGGAGATAAATGCTTTAATACTAAGATAACATAGAAAATCTAAAATGTGGAAATTGATCAAAGCATTAAAACTACTATTTTGCTTTTTTTAATTATTAATTTTTATATTTTTTATTTTTGTCACTGAATTTTTCTAAATTGGAAGCATTTACGAATCATTCTTTCACAATTTCTGCATCAGTAAACGGTTTCATATGATTACCAATGATATAATAATTTCATAGGGTGCCTTATATATAGTTATCGCTGTAACATTACCACTAACAAAACATTTTTTTTTGCTGTTGTAAAGATTATTCAAGAAAGCCTATTTATCATCTCTTGAAAAAGATCTTCGAGGAAAAGTGTCATTGAACGATTCCTGTTTATTGGTATTTTTTAAATACACTTTCGTGACAAATCAAACAATTATTGATCCATGCTTGTTTTTCACTAAAAATAGTCAACTTCCCAATCGTCTTGAAACAATCTATTTTCTTCGAATATTTTTCGCTTGTAAGATATGAAAGATAGATAACAATTAGTTCCACTGATAAAATGGTCGCTGCTCCACTGCTTTCTATTATCACTAATCAGGAAAAAAATATCAATTCGCACCCATGCGACATTGGCAGCAAAAAGCAAAATTAATATATTTGATTTTTTAACAAAGATTTTCGCACCAAATTTTCATAAATAAATGAATTTCTCAGAGCAATGGGTGATGAACGGGTCGCAGGTTGAGTATCGCTGACCTAGAGTGTAGGAGATCAAATATGCGTAATTTAGCGTTATGACATACTTATTTAGACATACCTATATAGCGTAATGGCATAGCTCCTATGCCTAAATAGGTTTTCTACTGTATATTATGATAAAAAAATTGAAAACCTGGAATGCTTTAAAAAATTAAAAAACAATGTATAATAAATTGATGAATGGATTATACAATGGGGCAAATTGACATGAAATTCGGGTATTCATCTGTCTGAAAATGCATTATGTGCATCAAAATGCTCTTTACTAATTGGCGGGGGAAAACTGTGATGGTTGTTGATATAAGATTTCCGATTTCGGTTCTGATGTAATCTTCCGAATTGGAAGTTAAAAATTATCAATAGATGTTATCTTTAAAATGGGTTCAACATTTATAACCCCTAATGCAAGTTGATAAAAACAAACGCTTATAATATAAAGAATATTGAAGTGAATCCATATTTTTGACTTTTAGTGAAAAAATATTTTTAAAAAGAATTGCTTCGCTGCAGTACATTGTTATTTAAAATAATCATTTGAATCAAGAACTGGCTAATTAAATTGCAACGAAGATTCGATCTCTTTTTTAGTTAATGTTCGAAAAAACATTTTCTTCATGAAAGCAAAAATAAAAATAAAAAAAACCTCTGCACATTATAAACAATTAAGATGGAATCAAAATTATGTATAATTTCTTTTAGTGAGTTAGATATCACCAAAATATCTAAAAAACAGATTAAAAGAAATTAGGGGAAAGTAAAAGAAGTGAAGTTATCTATGTTAATAAAGTATCAAACTATCATCATTAACAATTAACTTTATAAAATTAAGAACCTTTTCTTTTCTGAATCAATTTACAATCAATTCTAAGCATAGTTATCGGTTAATCTGACGAGGCTACTTTTTGTCTTCCTTGCTGTCCTGTAAAACCTCATTCGAAATCCCTTAATTAGACATTTACACAAAAATGTTCATTTTCCCCCAAAATATTCATTGATTTTAGTTAGTTTTAGAAGGAAAATCAAAAAAGATTAAAAAAAAATCCCCTAACTCTTATGTGTGAACGTAAATTAATCACGTAAAAATGGTGAATTATCATAGCATAAAGGGTGGCCAAATATATTTTAAATTTAGGGAACATCAAAATACTAGAAAGCGTTTTAATTTTACGATTAAAATAGACTAATACCATTATGAGTCACGAATCAAAATTTTATAAAATTGAAAACATTTGTAGGACAAGTTCGTAGAGATATTCAAAGTGATAGCACAGAACAAGGGTAGACTATGGTCTGCAAGCCAAATGCGGTCCATCTTTAAATAATTGCCAGCACACGTCACAGATTTCGAAACATTTATACAGAAATCTTTTCACTAATATTTCTAAGATATGCTCCATTTCTTTGTATATGCGAAAATTTCTGTAGGAATTTTGATCTTTTTTTGTTCATTTGAAATATTGTTTCAAGAATTTATAGTGAAATTGATTTAAACAATTTTGGAAGTGCAAAAATTGGTCTCCATCTTAATAACTGCGTATAAAATTGTTAAAATACATTTATTTGCCTTATATTTAAAAATTTTAAAAAATGAAGGGAAAAAAAAGAATTGCAATCACACTATCATTCATCACATTAAAATTAGTTTTCAAAAAATATGCTTTTTTTATCGTGCTTTACATTAAATAATACTGCCCACTAAAATTTTTTCTTTTGACCAGTTTCTAAGGAAATTTAAACTCTCTCTTTGCGCAATGCAAAGGTTAAGGTCCTTTCAGAATATTTTCTTCTGATGAGGGTTACAAAACATTAATAATATATTCTGACTCCGCTATCCTATAGAGAACCACTAATTTTAAACTACTAATTTTTATCTAAGTTTTGATCCATTTTCTTTCTAATAATTAAATATGTTTTTTATTTTGCTTGCTTTGCAGCAGCGGTCTTCAAATTTTTTGACTCACGGAACCCTTAGAACTAAAAAGTGAAACCCATTACGTGCACACACATTTAGAAGAATATATCTTAAAATAATATTTAAAGTATATTAACGGGTTATAGGTAATTAATGTAAAAAGTATTGTATTTGTTATGAAAAAATTTAATGTGATTTTATTATAACATTCTCCTTTTTTTTTTTATAAATAATATTAATTTGTGATCCAAGTGACACCTACACATGCATTATATTTAGTAAATAGGATATGTGCTTGCATTTTTTACACTGTCGAAGTCTAGGTCTATTTAAATGTTCTGCAGTTCCATTTCATATTCTTCGTTTAATTTGTTTTTGTAACTACCCACGTTGAGAAATATTTTTTAGTTAAATACATTGTTCTAAATGGCATAAAAGTATTTATAGTTGTGTGAGTAATCCTGTGTATTTTGCATAAATTTGAAACCTAAAATTTAGGAGCTATTCTTGCTTAAATTTAGATTTAAACGTCGAATCTGTTGATATGTCGATAAGTTGCTCCTTCTCCTTAATTATACATATTTTTTTCTCAAATGAAAGGTGCATTTTCCATTAGAAAACTATTTAGCTTTACAGAGAGAACATAATACTGACGAGTATAAAATCCTCTCGTGGAGCCTGTGTACAATAGATTATTCACAATGTTATGAAGAAAAAACGTTTTAATACTCTTTCAATATGTTATAATAAAAGTTGGAAAAAGTATTACAAAATAAAAGTTATTATGTATAAATAAGAGTTTCACAGTTTTAATGTTTGGGATGAGCTTTAGATACTTGTGGGTATACGAATTTCACAGAGAACGGGAATGTCTTTTACATACACACTTATAATTTTCTTTTCGGTTTTTTATTGTGACTCGTGGAACCCCTAGGTATGCCTCGAGGAACCCCAGGATTCCGAGAACACAGTTTGAAGACCTCTGCTTTACAGTAATACTGCATAAGATAACCCTTTAAGTGTTAGAATGAAAACTTATTTACTAATGGAATATTTTGAAATTTTTAAAACACAATATTACAAACATGTGTATGAATTACAACATTGCAATTTTTCTGAAAATTAAGATATTTTTCTGAATGAAATTTGTTACCCGTTTAGTTCAAGCTGTTATATATTTAGCGCAAACTCCCCTAAAAAATGCTGCAACTTTCTTATTAAATATAAATACATAATACGCGTAAATTATTTTAGTAGTAAGAATATTCCTCAAAATTATTCTTGATTCATTAGATGACATGCATTATAAAAAATTTTATTTCTTATTTTAAGTAAGTGAAAAAACTACTTATTTAAAAATAAAAAATAATAATTATAAAGTAGCTGCTGGTAAAATATTTTGTGGTTAACTTTTTCATGGATTGATTTATAAAACTGGTTTTAGCATTTTTCTTAACAAATTTTGAATTTAATGAATTTAGAATCAAATTAAATATTTAACATTGAAAATGTTTATTAATATTTAGAAATGATATTTTAATGTTAACTCCATAGAAAAATTCCTTTCTAGAGAAGTGTCATAAAATTTTCTTAAAAAATCGAGACTTTTGTTATGATGTTAATTGAAAAAAAATCTTCGTTTCAAATATTCTTACAACTGAAATATTTTTTTAAAAAAAACTAGCCAATATTGTACAAGTGATTAAGTTTTTTATAAATTGCATTAATTTAGTTATTTCATTTCGAAACTATAAACGATAAATGTTAAAATGTTAAGATGAAATGTTCTAGAGAACTCGAATATAATATAAAAATGAATAAATTTAAACCATAACAAAGAGAGTATTAATTTTCTATTAGTTATCTTATTATCTGTAGTTTTACAATGAGTTTAAGTATTCTCACTATATAAAAATCTCGTATGCCAATTATTGCGTCGAGAAGAGTTGAATTACCTACAACTAACTCTGATGAAAGAGAGAGAGAGATCACGAGAGATATTAAAAATTATATTATCTTGATGACAACAATAAATTAAAGAAAAAAATTACTAAAATTTTGCAGAAAATCATTGAAAAAACCCCGAAGAACAGATTTAAGTTAATTTAAAAGAAAATTAAAGTGGCTTGGTAAAAAAAATGAAAAAGAGGTGATTTTTCCCCTTATTATAGTATTTACTGAATACGACAACTAAATTCTTACTAGCGCTGGATAAGTCTTTTTTACAAGTTCTAAAGAAGGGAAAAATACAAATTTTCAAGAAAAATTAAAATCGATATTGAAAATAGAAATTGGTACCAAAAAAAAGGAAAAATAAAGAGAAATAATATAAAAAAATTGACCAAATAAATTTCAATTCTTAAAAAGCAAATGATTTTCAAATCAATGTAAAAATAAATATACGTTTCCTCTTTTTGAAAAATAAGAAATTTACGAATAAAATATGTGACGAATAAAGCACACAAAAGAAATATAATTACTTATCTTAAAGTAAAAAAAGTTCTTAAATTTTTAATGATAAATGAGAGTAAAATTTTATAAAAAAATGGTGTAAAAAACCTCAAGATTTTTCCCTTTTCAAATGTGATTTCGCAGCAGGTGAAGTTAAAGTCAATGAATTTGTCTGGATCTCTTTAAATTTTGTTAATATATTATCAATACTATTAAAATAAAGTTTCAATCGACAAATAAAGAGTCACAATTTACAACGAATTTGTTTTTATTAATAACTAAAAAGACAAAAATTCAACAAAACTACGTAGCACAGCTACTAACTCTAAAACATACTTAATACGGAAATCTATAGCACAAATATTTTTCAATTTTCAGTAATAAGTAATACTTTTGCCATTGTACAATGGCTAGATATTCATATTAGTTGTTATATGAAATGTAAAAAGAATTTTGAACATTACTTTTATTTTTCAATGCAAAGTACATCTAACCCTTAATGGGAACTCAATGAGTTAACTATTATTCTTAAAGGTTATTTTATTGTTCATTTAAAATTTATTGACAATTTACAATATAATGCTCTATTCAGAATGTTCCAAGTTTCATATGATTATAAGTATAAAATTTTCAAGTTTAGACTTCCTCGATTTAAATTCTTTTAACTTTCACTTCAAATTTTTCAAATTCTTGCTAAGAATAAAATTTAGAAAATTAAGATACATAACAATTTTAAAGTCGATACTCATCGAATTATACTTTTTGAGTTAAGCTATTTAAGCTAAGTTTCGGTAAATTTGAATTACGACGTTTGTTATGCGTCGTATTTTTATTTATACTTTGCCCAAAAATATGAAAGAAAATAAGGAAATATTTTTGCGTCTAAATGATGTTCGTAGATATGAAAAACACCCAGTAATAACAACCAATTTTTGAATAAAGTTATATGACAGATAAATATTAGCATTGTTTTTTACCGATAAAATCTGATTCGGAAAGTAATTGTAAAACATACAACAATGAAAAATATCTTTGGTACTATTAGGAAGAAAATAATATAAATCTTTGGTTAAAATAAATTAAAAACAATTCTCTTTGTATAATAAAGATATTATTTTCAATAATAAAATGTGTCTCTCTCTATACATTAGAGTAAATATATTAAACATTGCAACAAAAAATTTTCTCTTCAGATTGGCACTTTGTTTACATTGAATACTAAATCACAGAATACTTGAAAACAATTTATATGAAGAGAACTCAATGAAATATAACTAGATAAAACTAATATTCCCTATTAAGTAGACAATTGAAACAATGAGAATTCATTCTATCATAGTTCATACATAAAAATCGCAAATCATTTGACACAGTTTCCTTTCATCAAGGTAGTGTAAAATCACAGTAACTAATGAAATCATTGCACAGATCAATTGATGATTCAACAAAAAAAGAAAACAGTGCTTAAAAAGGTTGGAAATGTATATCAGATCGATATCAGATATATTCAGTGTCCATTTCAGTTATTTAAAAGATGCCATCATACATGATAAGGATTTACATTGATAATATGACCAGCACAAAATCAATGTTTTTTTTCTTGATCAAGTTTTAATCTGTTCGTGAAAACAGTTATCTAAGCTAAGGCAATCTCAAAACTCTAAATTTCAAAGTCACAACAAGTTATTCTTGAAACTTATTAGCTCTATGTTATTCAAACTTTTTTTTATAATTATAGATGAATAATTATTCATATTTTTTTCCTAAATTATTCATAGTTACACAATGAGGTAAGTTGCAGATGCAACAAGATAGTACACACATTAATGCGTAATGTAAGAAATACTTCATCAATTTCACCACCCAGCCAGTCCAGGAGAAGAATGCAACTGTTGCAAATTACTGTACACACTACCACCATTAGTTACGGAAGTGTTCGTTGCCCCATTCTGCTGGACACTGGTCATTTGCGGATGTGAGTAATGTCCAACACCAGTAGGATAAGATGATCCTGATGTGGGAACGGCAGCTGCTGTAGGAGATGGGTAGTATCCTGGATTTCCCCCGGACGGAACAGACGAGTATGCTGATGGACATGGCTTACCATCCCGGACCAGGACGGGTACGGCGACCCTTCTGGCCTGATGCAAATTCGCTGCAGTCAGTTCAAGAGTTTTGTCCTGTCTCTGACGTTTGCATTTATATCTCCGGTTTTGGAACCAGATCTTAACTTGTGTTGAGGTGAGTTTCAAAACGTTGGCAAGTTGTTCCCTTTCAGGGGCCGAAAGGTAACGCTGCTGTTTGAATCTCCTTTCCAGCTCATAGACCTGAGCCTGGGAGAAAAGGACACGGGGCTTCCGACGAGTCCTCTGCCGTGTCGGTTGCGAAGAGTTGCCGGAAGATGTCGACTCAGATTTGACAGTGGTGGTGCTAGGCACGGAATTATTGATGATTCGGTTACTGGTGTTGTCAGTTGTTTGGCTGATGTTGATGTGATTTGGAGTGGATGCTACACTGTTGTAGGATTGTATCAGGATAGGTTCTGAAAATAGAAAGACAATATATTAGACAAACAAAAAATTTCTAAAGGAAGATGTATTATAGTATTGTCAAACTGATAATTAAAATGTACATTTCCAATCATCAATACTATTTGGTTGATTTTTTTACAACATGATAAGCTACCTCATACTATGTACAAGAAAATAAGGCTGTAAATATTCATTTGAAGCTTTTTAAAATGAGCAAAAAGTGACATTAAAAATTATTTGTTAATAACATATATAGGAGAAAAGGAGAATTGGCAGTTGTGACTTTAAAATACTCTAAAACAGAATTCTTTGTAAAAATTTTCAACGCGAATTACATTTAGAAAATAAATTACATTATTATTTCTTAATTAATTCATTGTAAGCCAAACACTTTTTTGAATTCTTGTTGAGTATTTTAGTAGGTAAATATCAATGTGCTTAGAAAGTTTTTCAGCCACTTGAAATATTTATATTTCTTTATAGCATTAGAAAATTTATTCATTAAAATACTTTTAAGCCAACAGAATTCTTTATTAAGTAAAATATGTTGTTTTGGGTAACTTCATTAATTAAAAAGAATTCATACAAAATCGTTCAGAGAAATTAAAGATGCATATGAAATAAACGGAAACTCTAAATATTTGACATCAATCAAATACCGAAATTCAAACTAACAAATAACAGTTACGAGATGACTAAATTCAAAATTTTATAATGCAAGGAAAAATTTCCAGCATGTAAATTCAGTGTTACACACATTGAATTTAAAATGTTCTAAAAGCTAAGGAAGATTTTTGAAGAACATCGAATTTTGTTGAGTAAAATTTTTAAAAAAAATTTATAAAAAAAACTGTGCAACATTAATAAAATGTTTTTCAGTAATAAATTTTATTCATAAACGAGGTTATTAAAATTTATGTCAAAATGTATTTATTTTGCCAAAAGCTCCGATAAAAACTTGTTTCAAATAATTACTCTTACTAAATATAAACTGTTGTGGCTCAAGCCAACAAAAAACCCTTCTAGTTTAAAAATACAAACGTCTATTAAAAATTATCTAGCATTGCATATTTGTTATACTATATTTAGCAGAAGACACAAACACGCAGACATAGTTTAACTCTATAGTTAGTCAGCAACTGTCAATCTACATCAGATTGTAATCTATAAAAAATATTTATAAAATAAACTCTTAGATAATTTAAGACAGTATAAAAAAATCGAGTTCTATATTTGGTTCCGAAGAGTAAATTATATCTTACATTGAAGGTAATTTTACACTACCCATCTAAATATTTTTAAAAAAATAAGTCTTCATTAAACGAAAAAAAATATTGAAACAACCAGATGTGCTGTGTCAAATATGCAAGACAGATAGCTCACCCATAAATTAACAGTAGTAAAAAGATTATCCACAACAGAAAAATAAATAAATAATAACAAGACAAGGACATCGTTTTCATCAGAAAAAAAATTAGTCTGCTCCGAAAACCATATAAAACACCATGCAATCTGCACACCATACTGAGACATTTGATATCTTAACAGTAAAAGAAAATCGTAACCTTAACCCACCCTTTGCTAGTGTTTTGTAGCTACTGTTTTTTTCGTTCTTATTTATCCGATACCTTGTATCGCGTTACGTCAGAAAAAGAAATAGAGGTTTTACTTACTATTTTTACCCAAACAAATCAATGATTCGATATTATTCAAAGCTGATTGATTAGAATCTACTAAGTATAATTTCAATGTTATTAAACTTTTCTGGAAAAGATAATTGATCATAATTAACAGAACATGCGTAGGGGAAAATAACACCGTGGAATGTTTCTTCACATCTGAAAATTTGATCCTACAGAGGCGATGAAAGATACATCCAGTGGGATTAGATAGTGAAAAAAACGTCATTAAAAACAAGTTTATTTACACTGAGGCGTGATAAAAATTATGCTGACAGTTCTAGATTTATATTCTAGAGTCGATTTTTTTCTCAAATTTTAAAAGACACCGGTTTTTTTCTTTTTAATATATTTTTGAACCCAATTATAGTTTATTTCTTATGAATTCCAACATATTAATATTTTCTCTCATTTATAGAACAAATCTTCATTTTAACATGAGTAAATTGCACAGATCCGTGTTTCAGAATTAAGACTAATTAGCTAAATTTCTGAATTCCAAAATTGAATTATGATATTGAGCGCAAAAAACTTTCAAGGATTATTATGATTTCACAAACAATAAACATTGAATCAATTCTTATTTTCACAACCAAAAAATATTTAAAAATTTGGTATTTATGTTGTACAAAATGCTTATTACCGCTTGTAGAATTGAATTAATTTATTTATTTCACAAATTTTGAATTTATTCCTAAAATAAATGTTAGTAAAATGAATAAAAATAAAAATTCATAAAGTTGCGTTATTATAAAATTTAATTTTTTTAATAAAAAAGTTTAAAAAAGGAAGTTTTTGAAATAGGAATACTTCGAAAAACAATTGACTAAATAATTTTTTTATAATATCACAAAATTTTCGCTTAAATTTCCACTTTTGATGAAATATCATACAATGTAATCCATGCATATTTCATATTTGTTCATAGATATGTACAATATCTTTTACACTTGATATCTTCATTTGGACACAAAAAAAGTTTTTTAAAGTACAGCATTTATTTAAAATATATTAATTTAGCATTTCTCATATTTTAAATATACAAACAGATGTTATTTTAACTGCCCATATATAATAAAAAATTCTTAAAAAAATCAAAACTTATAAAAAACAAAGCATATCTAGCTAAAGAATTGATAAGCAAAATCCTTAACATGAAATGTACAAATTGTGGTAATATGGAATAAAATATAACATAAGAAATTTTTTTTTATAGAATTAAAGTATTACTTAAAATCGGTCTGAGTTTTAATTAATTCCATAAATAATGCAACAAATCCATAAATATACAAATTAAAATACAAAATATGAATACAGCAATACAATTTTTATACTTTTTTTTTTGCTTGTAGAATCAGTTATGCAATGTTCTTTGTGCTGAATACACAGGGGCGTAGCTACCGCCGTATCAATGATACGTCACCCCCAAGCTACAGGGGCCCCAACATATTTAAATACAGTACCACAAATAAGGCTTTCATTTCTAAAAAGGAGCCCCGAAGGAGTTTTGATAAGGGGCCCATTCAGAACTAGGTACGGCAGTGTGCATACATGTCTTCTGTGTCGTCTAAGGAAATAAATTAAAATGTGTAAAAGATGGATTAAATTATTGGAATAACATAAAAGTATAATGGATATGATTGTCTAACTGACCAATGGAATCAAGGATTTAGGAATTATAACACAGTCAGTTTAAGAGAAAATAAACATTTCTGAGAATGTTATATATACTTTTTCTTACGCGAAAAATTATGCTTAGAACGAAATTTTCGGCGGATGCTAAGGGTGGTTATCTTATTTTCATATATAACCTCAGAGTAACAGAATAACGAATGAAGAAGATCCTTTCCAAATTCAGACGCTAACGAAAATTTACAACGAATTCCTTTTCAGTGAAATAAATACGTTTAACGCGAAAACGCTAATGAAGAAATATCGGTAAACACGAAATAATACAACGATCCCGACAAACTACAGAGTATTTTCATGCATTTTTCCCCTCTCAAAACGAAACCAAAATTGCTTAACATGAAAAAATTTCCCTTCTGGGAATGAACAAAATACGGATAACACCTGCCGGGTTGGACTCTTCTGCTATATCATCGAAAGAATTCGTTGCATTAGATGATGATAATGTGCATACCGCCCCATTTTTTTTATTGGTGACAAAGACATTTTGGAGTTTGTTCAAAGCTCAAAAAAATATCATTGATGCAGATTCCAACGATGAAAATGAAGTGAATAATGAAGCTCCTGTTCCCACGACTTCCGAAATGAGGAAAATCATGAAAGTATGTTCGGCTACTTAGACGCACATTTTAATGGTAACATGAATAACAAAATGGACGACATAGAATAATAATTTGTTGACTTGATTTTTTAAAATTTTTTTCCTTGCAATATTCTTTTAACAGGAAATTCTCTTAAGTTGAAAAAATATTTCAGTCCCCTCAATTTTGTGTTAAACGATCTTCACTGTATATTATTGATGAATCTGGCTAATTAATTAAGCATTGACGTTCGATTGATATCGAACTCAACTGAGAAAATCTTTCTTTCTGAATAAGAATTTTGATCAAAATAAGGATTAAAGGGAAACTACTAAAATTTTGGGTCCCCGGGGTTAATCTGAAGTAAGGTGCCAGTAATTGAAAAAAAAAAGTCTTATAAATTTCTTATACTAAACAAAAATACTTATTCGTAGAAATACGATATCTGAAAAAAAAATCTTTTTTCCCTTTTCATCACTGTTTTCCGATCACTATTATTCTTTTTCTGTAAGGAAATATTTAAAAAAAATATTTCAAAAATATCATTACATTTAATAAACTAACATTACATTTATATAGATGTAGAACACAAAATGTTTTCCCCGCAATCATTTGATTTGTATAACCCTTTATCAAAAAATATTAACACAATTTTCGTAGATAAAAATAACGACATTCAACATCATTTCTACTTGTTGTCTTATGACAAATTCATTGCGTAAGTATACTTTAATTATTATTAATTACCAGAAACTACAAGCATCTAACTTTGTACCGTTTTGCTTTTAATTCTAAAAAAAAAGTAAATAGTAATTTTATGGAATGATAAGGAAATTATCGAATCCTTTCTTGAAGTTTGTATTTTTTAATTGAAAAGTCAAGTCTAACAGATCGCGATCTTTCATTATTTATTCTAGTTTAAAATGAAGATAAAGTAAACAGGTAGATAATAATTAATTCGGTAGCAAATAAGCCTAGTTCTATGAACTTTCCATTCCTTAATAGAAGTGAAGGTAAGTGCTGTCATGGTTTCATAGATCATAAATTTACTAATGCGAAAAATACCCTGCAAACTTTTTCAAAGTTATCGGTAAAATAATGACGAGGAACATTAATGTAAAGATATATGAAGCCTTCAATTGAAAAAAAAATCGGTATGATTTTTTTGTATACTATATAGTATACAAGTAATTTTCTCAAAATTTTATATTTAGAACTTTTGATTTTTACGAACTTGATCAACTGATTGTCCATTAACGTCGGACCTGAAAACTTAAAATACTTTGAAAATAGGTCAACACGAAACTGGGGGGGCTAAAATATTTTGTCCTTTTAAAGGATATTACAAAAAAAAAAACATATATTCAACAAAATTAAGTTGACTAGAGTACATTTTACAAGAACTTGAGGAAATTTAATACAAAATTTTCAAGTGTTTTGAAAAACAAAGCATTTATTGAATTTTAGGAAAATAATCTGATATTTTTCTTTGGATTGTCACTTTTAGCATCAAATTGTTGACAAATTGTTAGATGTCGTCCATTTCGTTATTCATCCCCATTGTAATGCGCGTATAAATAACTGCGCATACTTTTCATGATGCTCTTCATTTCGGATTGCTTTATCCATTTTATTTTCGTCGTCGAAACCGGCATCAATGTTGAGCTTTGAACAAAATGTCTTTGACTGCCATAATTGGGGCTGAGTACGCATTATCATCATCTACTGCCGGGGTGGGCATTACGTCGACCGCGATCGATCGGTGGACCGCCAAGACAATTTGGAGTGACCATCTGAAGATTAGCCGTTAGTAATTGTATACGGAAATATTCAAGATTGGCGGACAGTAAGCAGGCTAAGTCTTCTACTGACTATAATTGCGAGAACTGATTTCAAATGAAAATGTTTTATTTTAAACGTATTTTGAATTATTTGATAATAAATGCATCATTAGATATTATTATATTTGGGGCTATTATTATTATGTTTGTATTTGGCGTTTTGATTTAAACGCGGCTTCAAAAAAGTGAATTACGAAGGTAAGTGCATATTCCGTATTTATTATTAAGTTATAATAAATATTGTTGACTTTTTCCTTACCTCACCACACCTATGACCCTGGGCAGTGGGCCCACTCCTGAATTTTTCAAAGAGGGCGCGGTGCGGTGGTCCACGGTCGAATATCTACCATTTTTATATCCTACCCCAATATGCTGCCAAACATATTTTTTTTCATTTTGTAGATTGTCGGGAAAAAAGAACAGTAAGAGATAAATTATTGAATAAACAATTAGCATTAATTGATAAAAATTATTAATAACAAGTACTTTTTACATGGGATTATAATCGATCGAAAAAAATCGTGGGCTATGGAGGAGGGTCCGGACCCATGGACCCTCCCCTCCCTCTTTGTGTGTGCAACTGATACTGGGTGAACCGCAACATCTTGAAAAAATCAGAAGTAGCCCGTACCCTGGAAAAGTCTGCCCACATCTGATCTTCTGCAACGAATTATTCTAATGATACAGTTGGACAGTCCCAGAATACAGAAATTTTCTCAAATACTCCTCTTAAATTTCGTCTGCGTGGCTGGAGTTTTCGGTATTTTGTTCGTTTCAAGATGAGAAACCTTTTCGTGTTAAGCGATTTTCGTTCTGTGTTAAGATTATAAAATGCATGAAAATCTTTAGTAATTTGTTGGAATTATTGTATTATTTCGTCTTATCCGATATTTCGTCTTCAGGTTTTCGCGTTAAGCGTATTTCACTGTACATGTCAACAGCTCCTGTGTAGTACGAGGGCTGCTGGTGAAGGACCTCTTTTCTTTTGAAACTGGAAAAAATCGAAATCCTTGGAACTAGGACATCTGACCTGATAAAACACTGTTCAAATTTTTACATCACGCCAAAGTGAGGTTTTTAAACTTTGACAAAACAATTCCAAACTTAAAGAAATTTCAAATTTTCTTAATTTTATGCGTATAATGCATTGTATCTTAAAAAATAATAAAAATCTATTCAAAAATTAATAAGTTTTTCATAAAATTAACCATTTTGAGAAAGCACATACGTAGTTTATCATAAGTTACTACGTATATTTACAACTTTTTGTTTAAAAAAAAAAGCAAAAATGTATTAGTAGAATCATTTGAATATTGCGTTATCCTCAGACCTTCATTAATTTCAAATGTAGTTTGATAACAAACATGAAACTTTATTTGAAGCCCCAAAAGAATGTAATAGAATGCATTTGTTGTTTGTTTGCGAATAAACGAGATTATATATCTAAAAATTAATGTTATGTTATGCTTATATGTTAAAAAATTTGTGGAACATAAGAAACGAGTTCATTTTTTTTGTAAATTTTTACCTTGTTACATATTTAACATTTTCAAAATTTTTTTTTTTGCATTTTTTGTAATATAATTTAGGAAATAATAAATTGTTTTTCATGCTTTCAATTCTCATTTCACCATAATTGTTAATTGTCACTTTTTGTTAATTTTTATGAATGTTTTGCATTAGAAATTATAATTGTAATTCCCTTTGTAATTGAGATGATAAATAAATACATTTAAAACCAACAAAGAAAAAACTTAATACTTAGGTTTCTAGAGAAAAAAAATTGAATGTTTCTAATGTTACAAATGAGTGCGTAAAAAAGAAATGATTTCATTAAATTATCTTTTTGAACAAAGTCGTAACGCAGAATATTAGGGCTCCCCTGCAAAGCCAGGTTTTGGGCCCTAAGTCGGATCTCACAAAGGATTGCAACATGGTGTCAGGTTTTGGGGCCCCGTGGAACCCTGGGCCTCCCGCAATGGGGGGGGGGGTTCCGGGGTGTACGTTACGCTACTATTTATGAATAACACTCTCTTTTATAACACAGATATTCTTTAATATTTTTAAATCCACTGCTTCTTTTCAACTTAAATCTCTTATTTAATAAACGAAATGTTTAATGAATACACGTATTTTGTGATCAGTGCTAAGCTACACAAAATTTAGCAGGTTGCTAATATGGTAAAAATGCTTATGGGAGTTTCATTTTCAAAACTTCTTTCGTAACTTATTCGCATAGTTTAAATCTGAGAAAGAGTAGTATTAATACAAATAATTACTCCTTATTGTTTTCAAGAAAGAAAAATAAAATTAAAAAAAAGATTTATTAAACAAATGGATTCAACTAGACGCATTTCAATAATAATTTTTCAAAAATAATTGATTTCCAGATAATTAATTATCACTGAAAAATTATTTCAAAAAAAGCAATATGAAAAGTATCATTTCCATTTTTGTTCATGTATACTTTTTCTTAATTAAGAATAAAAGTATAAATTTTTAAGGACCCAAATAGTTCCAAAAGAAAGAATTCCGTTTGAATATATGCATGATTCAGTTACGGCTACGATTATTAGGATATAACATTTTGATTTATCTGACTAATTTTTTTTCTTTCTGAATGATGTAATTCATGCCAAAGCCTTTGTCAGCACGAGTTTCGTTTGAGAAAAACATCGTACATGAGATACAGTTAGTGAACAATTCGCACCTCATTAATCAGATAATTCTGTGGATTTTTGACTTGAAGGAAAAAGAGATAAGCTATGGGTTGTATAAAAATTTGATGATGCCTAAGATAATAGAGAAATCTAGGTCATTTGTTTATCGAATGCCTTTGGACAAGATGGTCAAAGATAAACATCGACTGGATATGCATAAATTAAGAACGATTGCATTGCTTTTCTTTGGCTATTGAATTTCTTTTACCTAGTTTTTTAAATTCATTTTGCATTAATAAAAAGTAATATTTTAATAATAAAAAGTTTTGAAAAGATTAATTAAATTTTTAAGTGCAAATAGTCTTAAATTTTTCGAAACTCGAACACTGATTTGGATTGTTTTGTTACATTTTGAATGTGTTTCCAAAAAGCTCGTATATTTAATGCATTTCTTATTCCAAGACAAGATTTTCTTAATGAATTACAATATTTTTCAGATCTGTTAATGAGATGCAAGTTTTTCATCATATACCATATGAAAATACAGAAATTTTATATTGAAATTTTTATAATTAAACATTTATTTGCTATATAACATTAAAAAATTGCTATAAAACATTAAAATTCTAAATATAATAAGTATTATGTATCTTTAAAGATATTAATTAAAATATGATGTAAACATGATAAAATATAAGAATTCTTACAATATAGTTACATTGAAAATTTAAATTTTAATGAGAATTTTGTCCTTGCACCGCTGAATTTAATATCGCTGTATCAGTGATGCAGTTAGTGATTTTCAATTTGACACGATTCTACTCGGGATGAATTACTAAACAATTTCTTTATAGACTCAAAATATTTTTTTATGAGAAAATAATTGTTTATATAGATATGTAGAGCTAAAACCGGAAAGCATAGTACACGCAAATTTTTTAGATACCTAAATCTCTTCAGCAATGATATCCAACAACTTAAAATAGGCCTCGATTTATCTCGTTAGTTATCTTCCATATTTTTTCGCAATTCCATAAAGTTTGTTTTCCATAATTCTGAAGATGTTAGTTCAACAAGTTTCATTTCAAAATTATCAACATCCACCACTCAAATACTGACCAATTTTAGGAGTGGTGTAGAGTTCCACTGAGAATTGTACCACATGCAGAATCTGGCACGCGTGCCATTGGCTGCCGACGCCTGTAATAATGAATCATTTAACTTTCCTTTTTGTTGTATAAGTTTTTATACCAAAACCACACCATATTTTTAAAATTATTGTATCACTATTGTATCTTTTCCGCAACGCTTGCAAAGAAATAAATTTATAATTTATTTATATTAACTAGACATATCTAGCACCCAGTATCTCAAATTTTTCATTTCTTTTTAATTCCATAGTATGAAATAATTACATCGCAAGCAAGTTCCATGTTAAATGCTGCCTTATTTATTGGGTCTAGCTTCGAACATTGAAATGAAATGCTTCTCAAATTAGAATTACAAAGAACTGCCCCCCCCCCATATCATTAAAAGAAATAACCCAACCCTCGCCCAAGAATTTAAAAAGGTCATTCCCCGTTAATGAAAACTGGAGTCATAAAGGTACTTGTCTCTTCTGAATGGGGTCCAGTAAATAATAAAACATTTCAACAACCTGTTGGCAAAGACACTAGTCAACAACAAGCCTCTGGAGCTTCAAGAGACTCTTCTGTATGAAGATTCTTCAAACGCACGATGATTTCATGATAGTCTACAGAGGATACTTCTAATTTTGAAGAGTGCTGAGCCCTACCCACTTGGAAGAACATAAGTAGCCATAACTCTCACATATTTTTATTAGCAGAATACACTAAAAGTGAGCAAAGAGTTACATTCGAATTCAGTTGCCATCGTTTTGAGGAATGAGAAGACTCGCCACATTCGTTCCGACTGAATTAAAGATGCTATTTGGATTACAGATGAAATTTCCTCGTTGCAACATGGGTATGTAATATTTAAACGATATTGACGCAAACTCTTTTGATTTCTTAATGTAACCTGAGAGATAATAGTGTGCAAATACTTAAACAAAAAAGAAAATCCCCCTTAAAAACGGGAGAAGGGATCAAAGTTTTTCTATTGTGCCCTTGGGATGTTTGTCTAATAAAGACATCAAACACGTTCTTTTGTAATGACGTTTTTGCATTGGTTGAGCTACATCTGTCTTAATATTTTGTTTCGCTTTCTTTTTTTTCACTTCTAAGTACTTCAGCAGTACTTCTTTATTTTTTAAATATTGAATGCGAATTAAGTTATACTTATTCCAATTACATTTTCATTTATTATGTCCCTGTACCACATCCTGCTTTGGTTTTGATCTTACTTTATAATGAATGTTTTGCATATATATATATATCACAATTTTTTTGTTGCCCTTCCAACTCGAGTATATATTTAAACAATTATTTTTTTAGAATTCTTTTGAGATAAGTCCAGAGCAAGGAGATACATTTATTTGGTTTTAATTTTTGAGGTAACATATTTAAAACATGTGCTAATTTTATCACGAAATCTTAATGCAATTAAGCATTAAGACTTAAATAAAATAACTTGTTTCTTACAATTATCGCTTCACGTAACGAAATTCATGGCGATTTTTATCTAATAATGATCTATGTAACATAGTTTACATTAAAATCTATGTATTAGAAATCCCATGTTAATTAACAAAGACGATATATCATACTTCATTACTTCAAGAAACGAGTTTCTTGTGTTTGTTCGATTCATCGATACAGTTTGATTTTTATTTTATTAATGTAAGAATGTTTTATTCAACTGATAAAAATCCTGTCCACAACTTTTCCAGAAAGATGAAAATCTATTAAATAACTGTCCATAACTTTTCCAGAAAGATGAAAATCTATTAAATAGTTATTTTCCCGATTTTCAAAATGGAATTAGACGCATCCATTACAAAATGAGTGAATATTTAATTTTAATAATTTCTTAATAAAAAAGAAGCAACTTAGTTTTAATTATTTTCAATTGAAAAAACCTTTATACCTTTATATATTGATTTAATTAATCAGTTATAGCAATTTGTTACAAATTTAACTCATGATTTTCTCTTTGAAATTATTTAATTATAAATCTAGGTTATACATAATTTTTATATTGTATTTATAACTTCCTTTTTCTTCTTTGCTTTTTAAAAACTATAATTTTATGGAAAATTGTATAGTCCTTTTATAATATAGTTTTGAAAAGAGCGTAAAACTTCTAGCATTTATATTATTATTTTATTCGACAGTTTAAGCATCTGAATCTAAGTAATGACAACAAATAATAATTCATATTTGTACCTTCGAATACGTTTTAAAAAAGGCATAAAAGGACATGTTCATATTTTTTGAATAATATTTAATAACTTTAAAAATCGAGAAAATATCGTAAGTAGAATTAATTTTTAAAAATGGCCGACTTCTTAAAAAAATTTGGAATTTAAAAATGCATGTCTATTGAATGTCACATTGAACAACAACAAGCTAATAATTTAAGAAACGTGCAATATTTTGTGTTCCATTAAGTAACTGAAAAAAATTATAGGCATTTTTTCAAAAATTTGGGCTAGATGTGTTTCATGTAACAATTACTGTCAGGAAAAAAAATCGGAAGATTTTTCGTGTTTAAAACCAATAATAGTTGTGAATTATTTGTGAAATTTTTCTGCTTCTTATATAAAATTATCTACATTGTTATATAAAATGCGTAAGACCTATTGTTTGTAAAATGCATGATTTTGATAGAAATGCATGCATCCGTAAAATATTTTTAAAGAATATTTGTTAAAGAATATTTCCTGATATATAGCTTAAAAACTTCACCATACATTTTTATCCAATAATATCCCCCCTTCCCTCGAAACACTCACTTTGTTTTTTTTTTAAATAATCTTTACATTAAATAAGATCCAATAACTTATTTTTTGTTCGATTATTATTACTGTTTTTGATACTTTCATTATAAAGGTATTTACTTCAACTTCAGTGTCAAAAAATTAGAGGGAGTTACAAATGGATTTCGTAAACTCGCTCAACCTAGTTAACTATCATTTCATAAATCTTCATTTTCTTACTAAGACATTATGATTTTCTTGAGTAAAAAAATTAAGAAATAATTAAATCAATTCAGAATTACAGTGAAATATTTGATCAATCACAGGTACTTATATAGAATGACAATAAAAACATAAAGCTATCATATTTCTTTCACCAAGTTCTTATATTAAACAAGCATAATAACAGAAGACATATAAGGTTCTACATTAGTCAATTCAGTCCCAATTTCCACCGCAATTAAACTAATTAGGAGAAACCTAGAAAAATAACTTACAGCTGGACTTAAACCATTTGTACTCATTTATCTGTTTTAATAGTTTTATGTTCATTTTAAAAAAATGCTTTAATTTTTTTTAAAAAAAAGAAGTATGATTCCTTAATTTGAGGTGAAAATTAAAACAATTAAAAAGGACGCGTTTTCAATTTTTCGTCCCCCCCCTCTCTTGATTCATATGGTTTGAATGAGGTACAAATTACATCATCACACGAATCAGTCTAAACTTGACAATTATTCGGTAATCATATCTGTCTAATAGTATTAAACTTGTAATGGTTATTTATATGCTCTCTTGTGAAATTAATAAGTTCTGGCTGCATCTTAACTTTATTTTATACACGAAATAAATTTTTAATGTTTTAATAAAGAAAATTTTTTATTCTTAATGATTTTTGCGAGTACTTTTCGTTTCTACACAAAGAATGAAAATATCATAAAGCGTTACAATTTAAGTCTTTTACAACAAAAAAAAAGAAAAAAAATTAAGAATGATTTAAATTTTTGAGGAGGATGAATTTTTACTCCGATAATAATATGTACTTTAACAATATTACTTATAATACTTAATATGTATATATAATACTCTTTAAAATAAAATTATTGCGTAGTAAAAATAAAACGCGTCAAATGTGTTTAATCTTTTGAAACATTCTATTCTGTTTCAATATAATAAGGATTATAATTTTGCACAATAGCCAGACGCAAATTCACCTCCCATCCAGTTAAGAAGTGCTACTTCATTCCAGAACTTAATTGCAGCCGCATAATTTCAACCAGCATAGACTGACTACCTACAAGACACTTAAAAGGGATGAAAATATTCCCTGATGGTGAGAGAAGTTACAATACTTGTCCTCACTGTCTTAACATTTAACTTTCTCCTAATAATGTTTTCAATAGTCTTTCTTAATCGGATGAACTCCACAACATAGACCTAAGCCTCGCGGACCATCAACTAAGTTCAATTTAGTTTCAATTCAAGCAAGAAAGTTGCTTTTTTCTGCATGAATATAATTTTGAAGTGCATAAGACTATGCACTATCGATTCTTCATTTTTTTGTGATTTTGGTATAGATATATAGAAAGATAAGTATAAACCAAAATATTAGTAATGAATTAAGCGAAAGTTGCTTTTTTCTGCATGAATATAATTTTGAAGTGCATAAGACTATGCACTATCGATTCTTCATTTTTTTTTTGTGATTTTGGTATAGATATATAGAAAGATAAGTATAAACCAAAATATTAGTAATGAATTAAGCGCTGTAGAAATTTTTTTCTAAAAAAATAGAAATAATGAAAAGAAATCGGGGAGAAAAGTATCAGAACGGCTTTTATTTCCATGAGGAATGTGTTATATAACTTATAATATTTTGTAAAATGTTATCTACAGCAAAAGTTATCTCAACTTGTGTTTCTTCGCTTAATATGTTTCACGACTCAAAAAGCAAACAGCAATTGTAAAATTTCTCTGTTTTAATAAACAAATAACTGATATACACTCATGTCTATCAATTAAGGATAATGAAGTTCAGGCAAAGAAAGAGATAGAAGCAAAACAAATTTGACTTATTTGTAAAATCTATTTATTAAACAAAAAGTAAAGAGCAAAAAAAGGTGCTATATGTTTGACATAATTAATAAAAATTGCGATTTTTACTCCCTGGAGCAAATTTCAAAAAACAACCTATTTACAAAAAACAGTATAACATGGTTGGTATGATGGTTAATACGGAGTATGTCTCCCGGACGATGCAATACAGGCCTTACAAAGCCTACGCATGCTGAGTATCAAATTATCAACCTGAAGTTAGGGAATATTACACCACTCATCAAGTAATGCCCTCCGAAGTTCCGGTAGACAGGTGGGAGGGGGTTGACGGGCTGCAATTTGTCGGCCAAGCATATCCCACACATGCTCTATTGGATTCAAGTCCGGTGAGTATGCTGGCCAATCCATACGGGTGATATCCTCCGATTGAAGACATTCGTCTACAATGTTTGCACGGTGAGGACGGGCGTTGTCATCCATAAACATAAAATTCAGCACCCATGGCGCCCCGAAACAAACGTACATGTTGTTCCAGAATGACATACCGATAGATGTGGCCTGTCATCGTTACACTCTGAACATGCAGGTCAGTTCTGGAACCAAGAATAATTCCTCCCCAAATGAGCCATCCTGCACCACCGTAACGGTGTCGTTCAATGATGTTCTCTTGGTGGTAACGGGTACCTGGAGCTCTCCATATGAAAGTCCGGCGAGAATCAGACTGCAAACTAATCCTGGACTCGTCGGAAAATATTACACAAGACGACTGTTGCGGTGCCCACAATGCATGCTCTCTACTCCAGGTTAATCGCAGGCGACAGTGAGTTGCGGTAAGGGGAACACATCTAACAAGCCTACGAGCATATAGACCAATGTGCCCTAAGCGTTTGTACAAGGTCTGCCTTGAAACTGTCGTATCGGTAGCTGAAGAGAGCTGACGAGATAGGTCTGATGCTCTGCTCCGTCTGTTTCTTTTGGCAGTAACTGCCAAATACCGGTCCTCATTCTGCGTCGTAACACGGGGGCGACCTGTTCTGTAACAACTACTCACATTACCATCATCTTGGAATCGTTGCCAAAGCCTGGAGATGACACTCTGGGCGATTTCAAGTTCCTCGGATACTTTCAGCTGGGTAAGTCCAGATTACAGTCGTCCGATAATTCTACCACGTAAAAAATCATCCAAATGCTTCCTTTGTGCCATAACTATACGGTTATTTCACTGAAAGACTCGTAAAGTACTTGTGAACAATTTTACTTCTTTGCCACCATTCCTTATATACCCCTCTCTTACACTCTCGTCATTGTGACGTACTATCCGCGCCATCTGGTGGTTTCCTATAATATGCAAATTCCTCTTCAAGATGTGTGTGATAATTCTATAGGTGAAATTTTTATTTTAGAGTTCAATTTCTGTGTGATACTGAATTATCCTTAATTTATGGACATGAGCGTAAAAAAAATTCAGAAATAAATTATTTCAGTGTCTATGAAATTTTATTGCTTTTGATGCTCAAGAAAGCTTATGCAACAATTTAGTTATCTACATTCAAGATGATAACTACATTTTTAAGCATGGTTTTTAGTTTATTTAAATTGAAATTGAACAAATAATCGGAAAATTTTAACCAAAAGTAGCTATATTCTTTATAAAATTAATGGAATTAAATATTGCCAATAAAAATGCACAGTTACATTTACAAAACAGGAATCAACGTTTTTATTAAATAAATTATGCAAAACAGAACATTTTATAGTGTCATCCAATGCAATATTAAAAATGCATTTATGTTATATTACAAAAAGCATAGAAGTAACAGAGAAAGTTTGAATGTTAATTTAGTAAACGCGTTTGTTCTTATAACTCATTTCGTCATCACACAATTGAAATTCAAAATATGTATGTTTAAGTATGGGATATTGATGCGGCATTTAGGACCTTATCATTATTTATGAATCTTGTTTTTTCCAAAGCCAGTGGCTTAACGGAGAATATTAGGGGCTCCCTGCAAAGTCAGGTTTTGGGCCCCAAGGCATATCTTACAATGTATATAGCCTCAATCAGGCTTTGAAGCCCCTAGAATCCTGCACCCCCTCTATGCGGGGGGGTGTACATTACGCCACTGTCCTAATGTCTCTACCATACTTTCATTTTCAGTTCGCTTTTATAAATGAGAGCATCTCTCTCAGACCATTTTATCCCAATGCAATGCTAATAATAATTGAAGTTCAATATGTGTAGCTAGTATTATAATTAAGTAATAAAGTTGCTTATAATTAAAAATAATTTTCAAGAATTTAAGGTCCTATTTTACATTCTTAAGATAATTGTATATAGGGGATTTTTGGCATTTCTGACAACTCCCTGTCATCTCTGATAACTTCAATGCAGCCGCGAAAGCCGAGTGGGTAAGTCTCGCACTCGTTACTGACATTGTTTGCGTCGAATCGTGGGTTCGAGTCCTGGTGCCACTAAAATTCCGCCGTATAGAGCTAAACGTAAACTATATTGAGATTCAAAGCCCTCAGATGGCGTGGAAGTTTGAAGAGTGGGGTACCACACACACACAATTCGTGCGCGGTTCTCATCATTTGACCTTGGTTCAAAATTGCGAGGTGCGTTGAAAATAGCTCTGCCCGGTCTTCCAGAGGGCGATGCTAATCAATAATAAATTAATATGATAATTTTGGTCAGTGGTGTAACGGAGAATATTAGGGTCCCCTTGCAAAGTCAGGTTTTGTGACCCAAGCCGGATCTTACAAAGGGTACGTACTTGGCGTCAGTCAAATATTGGGCCTCTCTGCAATGAGGGTCTACGTTATGCCGCTGATTTTGGTATGGAATTTTATCTTTTCTTCTCATCAGCAACTGAGAATTGTTCGACAAACTATTCTGATAAGAGAGAAACGTGCTTTTGTGTTCTATTCGATAAAGTGTGAAGATATAGAGTAATTTTAAATAAGCATATTACATAAGATTTGGATGCTTATATCATTCAAAAATCAAGATGTTAACTTTAGCGGGTCCTGGTAGAGAATAGAAGAGTAATAAATTGAATACAAAAGGTTTTTTTTTTGTCTTACTAGTGCATTTAATTCAAACTATAATTAGATCATGTCAATACAAAAATAATACAGTTGAAATTTGTAACAGTTTGAAATATCTATACAGAGAAAAAAAAAACATTTTGCCGTTTTGAGTTAAAAAAGGAAACTTTTTAAGATTCAAAATTTTGTATAACTGTGCGATGAGAGTTCCCTGAAGGCAAAAATTTATAAGGCCAAATATCATTACAGAGCAAAAGAATGATACATAAGAGTATAAATATCTCAAAAAAGAACCAAAAAATTCTTCTTCCCTCAAATTGTCCGTGTAAATAGTTTGCATGGAGTAAACATATTATAATTTTTCTTTCCAATTGCTAATTTGAATGTACAATAAAAACTTATTAACAAGGACCTAGATAGCATTGACTTAAAAATCTACTGCAGATCTTTAAGATACCCTAAATAATTGATAAATTAAATAATAAAAATGAATCAGATTGAAGAAAAATGAATTACGCGTGTTTCGCACATGGTTTTACAAATATTTTCGAGAGAACTGGATAACTATTTGGCAAAGGTTTCTAAATTGAAAAAAAATATATATTCAAAACTACGTGTTCAGAAGTCAATTTTACAACGCCATCAGTTATGTAAAATAGAAAATAAAGAGTGAGAAGGCAGGGGTTAAACAGTAATAAAGTAGTATAAATACGACAGACTATTTTATATATAAGATAACGATTGCAGAAATATTGAAGTTTTCTATTTGAAAAAGTATTTCGGGTTAGAGTTTTCTTGGACATTAGGAAGTATTAAATTATAATACATTAATTGAATAAAAATGTCTTTCTTGATTTGTTACAAATTTCAATGAAATACTTCAAAAATATGTAAAATCTTATTAATAAAACGGAGATCAATATGCACATTGAGAAATTTATATAAAGAGAAATAACTTACTTTTGTCTTCAGGCTCTGATGGTGAACAAACCGATGAATGTCTTAAAGAGTTATTGTTATACCCCATTCCACCTTCATCATAATTGCCTCCATTGCTGTAATTACTGCAAATCAGTCCAGGGCTACCACTTGGAAATGGTGGACATAAGTGAGACAGGCTCTGGACATGGGGAGATGTGAGTGGTGTCGTCTGTTGGTAGTTCTGTTTGACAAACTCACCAAACATGTATGAAGGAGCTGGAGATGTTGATGGGACCATGGTTCCTGGTCCACCTCCCATATAAAAAGTGTCCATTCCATCATCGAAAAGTTTCTCCAGGCTCTGCGCGTAGAGCAGAGCCTGGTCGAATCCTGCTTGTTCAGTCAGGTTGAGAATGTCTTTGACCGAAAATGGAGTGCCAACAGCCTGCTGAGGGCTAGCTAGCATGGCTTGGTACGTGGAGGGCAAATCCTGATCGTTGTCACACCACTCCAGCTTTTTGGATGTAAGCTGGTAGTTATGACAAACGTATCCAGTTCTTGGGAAAAGTTCTAGATGATATTCAAGGAAAACTTGTTATAAGAAGTTGAGGCTCCCAAGCATTTTTGAATGAATTCCTTTATGTGGATTGGATCAGTGTCTCTATTGAAATAAATAGAATTTAATAAGAAAATGGTAGATGGGACTTAGATGTATAAGATTTAGTTGCATAAGTAATTATCTATTATAAGGTAATAATCTATCCCATATTTTTAAATATAGTACCGATAATACGTAAGATTAAATTTATTTTTTCTCATGCATGCTTACAGTTTTATGTTTTAAATACATATTTCTGCAAAGACGGGCAAACTTTTAAGACTCTTCTGAATATTAAAACTGAGAATATATTTAACAAATTAAAACTTTGCTTTTTTTCGAGCTTTACTCAATAAGAGAAATAATAATTGGGTTGTTTTAGATATATTATTCATCCACTTGTATAAAATAAAGAAGGTAAATAGGAAATATGATTCTCCCAGGATCTCATATGTTCTACAACGTGTTGAGTAATTAATTAGCATGAAATCAGATTTTATTGCCCCGAATTCTTTTATATTTCATACGTTTCCATTTAGATTAAATGTGAAATTATGGTGATATTTTTTCGTTTAAAACTGAACCCATTTAAATCATAACGGTCGATTATAAATATCGTGTAATGATAAGGTCTCTCTCAATATATTTCTGTCTTATTCAGGGAGTGTAATACCTAAAACTGCTTTCAATTTTTTGCTGAAGCTGTTTCTTGCACAGTGAATAGAGTTTTAAGTAGAAATTAACTTTTCCTTATACATTGATATTTTGGGATGTAAATGAAATTTAACAAAAGCAATCATATTTGAATTGAATGTCATCTTATAGTATTATATATGACTCAATATTTTTTAATAATAAAATAGATTACATTTGAATCAATGTCACCTTCAAATATTAAAACGTTCATCATAGCGGTTGTATCTTAAAAAACAATTCCCATTAACGAAGAGTGAAACTTATTTATAAAAAAAGTGATGCTTAAAAACATAAATATTAGGAGGATTTTTATTTTGTTTAAAAATATCAAAACAAAAATATTTTAAATAACGCCTTTTTCGGTAAATTTTTGTGATTCTGACATTTAATTTTAAATCTAAATGAAACTAAAATTTACACAATTCTGGGAATTACAATGAACTTTAATAAATGTTAAAAGTTTCAATGTTTGAAATGTTTGTCTACTGTGTGCCGGTACTTGTACAAGCACTTGTATTTATGGGAAATATGCAAAGTTTCAATTATTTAGTAGATCATCAAAACATTTAGGTAAAAAATATATACATATATACATATTTCCTATGGTAAAATTTACAATTTTAATGCTTTTTTTTTTTTGCTTAGCTTTCATGTTTATTCATCATAATATGTTGTTAATTTTTTAAAGGTCACATTTCATACATACGGGGTTTAATAACGACTAATGAAATTTTTGTTTGAAAATATATCGTCTTTTCATTTATAATTTAATTCGTCGTTTTCGCGTAACATTTAACTATTTTTAAATTTTAAAGTGGCCTTCATTTTTTGAAAAAATATAAATTTCGGTATTACAACGTATTGAACTAAGCTTCAATCAGTAGATTCAGAAATATATAGAAAATCCATCCACCAGCTCTCTCCAGAACTTAAAATTAAAATTTGAATGTTTTATGACAATTTACTAATTAATTCTACGTAATTTACTCTCGATAATTTTTGCTTTGGCATTTTGAATCAATCAGTTATGTTTTTCTTATTCTTGAATTATACGGTTGATACTAAAAATAGAATGGCTAATTTATGTAAAAAACAATGCAATATTCTAAAATATCAGTAAAATAAACTAGAGCTTTCTAAAACAGGGGTCGGCAACCTTTTAGCTGTAGCATGCCAAACCAATGTACCAATATGATTCAGCTTGTCCCACATTGGGACATTTTTGAAACAATTCGATTTCCGTGGTAATGCATGCAGAATTAGAGAATAGAGGTCAATAATTTAGATTTATAGATATATTTTTGTTTTCATTTTGCATTATTTAAAGATATTTCTTTAACATAAAAATAAACAGCATAAAATATAACTATTTCTTCAACAAAGATAAAAAAGTAATAAAAATTGAACACATGTTATGTATTTTTAAACATATTTATTAAAATAAGAAATATTCAGCATAAAGCAGAAGTATTTCCCTTCATTATAGTTAAATAAAACGATAAAGAAGATATTTAAGGCGAACCTAGTGCATGCACCGCTCTACTTTCATATCGCAAAATCAGGGGTATAATATGTGACTTTCTATTTGACACGATTCTGAGTATTCAGTAAACAATTTCCTTGCAGACTCGAAATATTTTTCGTTTGAGAGAAGATTTTTTACTTTGACATGTAGAACCAAAATTGGAAAGCAGAGTATATGCAATTTTCTCTCTTTAAAACAATTAAACCTCTTCTACAATGATATTGAATAATTTACAAAATAGTTGTAAATACATTTTTAGAGTTATCTTTCTGATTTTTCGTAATTAATTAAATGCCCATAGTTCTGAAGTTGCTTGTCAAATAAGATCCATCACAAATTTATCAACTTTCCATCCACTCAAATATTGACAAATTCGTAGAGTAATGCAGAATGCCACTGAGAATTGTACTGTCTGAAACATGTACCACTCGTGCCATAGGTTGCCGACCCCAGTTCTAAAAGTTTATTTGTCAAGACTTTGGAATAATTACAAGAATAATGATTAATATTTAGTTAATTAATTTTAAGTACTCGATTTGTGCATTTAGTGTGAAGCTAATTCGATAATTTTATCTTTTAATTCAAGTTTTTTAAAAAAACTTTCGATTGTAAAACTACACTAACTATATACAAACTAACTCTACTATAACGATAACTAACAATACTTTGGAAAATACTGTTGCTGGTACTTTATTTTAACACTAAGCTTAACTTCGTTACATAATAGTTGATTATTTTAATTGAAATTGATATGATTAAACATAAAAACAAAGAAAAAAACCACAGATTTTTTAATAAATTTCCGCAAAAATTACGAATTTAGAAGATAGCACAGTAAAAAAAATGTATTCTCTTTTTCATGCGTCTTAAAAGATATTGAAATGAATATCCATTTAATTGTACATTACTTAGTTTCGTTCAGTTAATCACACACATAATTAGAGCTGAAATTCTAATGCACTCACATGTAACATAAATCAGTTTTATTGCACAAGTGTATGGGTTTGATGAAAGATTTATTTTGAAAAGAGCATCAGAGATACGGTGTAAACATTTCTGATGAATTACTCTTTGATAAACTTTCATTATTTTTTAATCCAAAAATAGTAAACATTTGGTGGGTTTTCAATACTTGAAATAGATTTTGTGTTTATGTTCAAACGCAAAAACAAGTAGATATATCTTTCAAACAAGTTTACTTTGAAACAATATAACAAATGCATGTACATCTATCATTCGAAATAAATAAAACTGATTATGCTTATAATTGTAATTATCATAAATCACGTCAGTTTTTGATAGCAATACTATGAAGTATGGACGTTTCCTAAAGTTGCATTTTTATCATAAATTTTTTTGAATTAAAATATAATCAATAAAGAATATTTTTTTTCATGAAATAAAAAAATAAAATAAAAATCAGTTTGTTTTTATCAATTAATCAATCAAGTACAAAAATGATAAATAAATTATACAAAAAAATTACATAATAAATCAATAACTTACCTGTAACTTTCTGGTAAGATGGATGTATTTATATGAACACTGTTATCACAAAACAGAAACTCATAAAAATGTTGCACTTGAAACAATTGTTCTTTTCTTTTTATTGTACTTCTAGTGAAATTTATGTTTAATTGCTACTTGCAGCAATATAAAAAAAAGTCCTACAACACTTTAAGGGATTTTTTCAAGTGACAATAAATTCTACATTTGTTACTTAAACGTTAACGCGTTTGTTTTCCACACTTCACTTTTTCACGAACAACTCTTATAAACGACTCTTCAACTGTTACTCTTGTAAAAGTGCCATGCTCTCTGCCATACAACTGTTCTAGACCGACTCTTGAAAAAGTTTTAGAAGACCCATTCATTCCGCGGCATGGTATATCAAAATGTGACAGACCCAATGACGATAGCCGCCTAATCCGCTCCTTGTTACGTCACGGGGATGTTAGCCACGCCCTTATTTGCATGGACGAAAAGATGCGAGCGCGCTTTCTGACAATGCTACTCCTTCTGGAAGAAAAATTCTGCGCCCCCCTCCAAGTTTGTGAACTTTTCAAACAGTGGCGGTTCTTTTCCATCCCGCCCCTCAGCATTTCGCGTAGCAAATCGGCTGCTCCCTGGCTTGACACGCAGGGGGGATGTCAAACGGTTTGGGGGAAGGGAGGAGTTGAGACGCTCTTTAGTTTCGTTATCATAGTGACATCAATCACTGCGGCGGGTATCAACGGACATGTTAAGGGCGAAAGCGCCGCTATGTTTGGTCTGGTTCCGCCTTAGAAATGAAAGTGATTTTTTCTTAATCGAGGTGACGCCACACAGTAATAGCATAACAACATCAAAAACAAAATTACGTTTCTGGAACAATTTCAAGTCGTTATGTTCTTAATATTTTTAGTTCATACAAAAGTCATGCATGAATATAGCTTAAATTCGTTTTTCATATTTTACTCATATGATCACCTGTGAAACAATATTCGATGTTCAATATAATACGAATCAGAGGCGCACAAAGGAGTTTTTCAAATGTGATGCGTGCGTGTGAAGAGGGGGGGGGGGGAGTCCTGGGTCGAAAGTCCACCATTCCCATATCACGCTCTAACACGTCGCCCAACATATTCTTTTTGTTTTGTCGATTTTCGGGAACAAAACACAGTAAAAAATTAATTATTGAATAAATAATTAGAATTAATAAAGAAAAATAATTATGAATTTCAAATAATTAAACATTTTACGTTCTATATAAAAAGAATTATTATCACTCGAAAGAAAATCAAGAGCTTTGGGGAGGGTCCGGACTCGGGGATCCCCCCCCCTTGTGTGCGCCACTGATACGAATGCATTTCTACAAAATATGCATTTAATAATTTAGAGACTGAGGCACTGGCATAGCTCGTCTTGAGTGGAATCTGAATCAAAATTCTTTTGGGGACTCTTTTTTTTGGAAGAGTAGTAAAAATGACTGCCTATTAATAAAATTTCTATGAAAGTGTCAAAATGTTATACACGTTGGGGCCTCTATAACTTGGGGGCCCGCAGTATTGATACAGCTGATACAGTGGTAGTTGCGCCCATGGATCGAGATAACCTTGGTCGATATTTCACGCACAAGATAATCGGTGGGTCGTAAGTTCAAGACTTACTTCAGCCAAGTACCATAGTGTAGAATGGTGGGGATTGATCAACACCCTCACGTTAAACAACGTGGAAGTTAGATGATGTACCAGTTCAGAGAGAGAATGATGTACCAGTTAGAGAAAAAAAAAAAAAAAAAAAAAAAAAAAAAAAAAAAAAAAAAAAAAAAAAAAAAAAAAAAAAAAAAAAAAAAAAAAGAATGATGTACCAGTTCAGAGAGAGAATGATGTACCAGTTCAGATGTCATTAAGCATTCGAAAGTCAACAAAGTAAATCTAAAGAAATATAAATTTTTAAAAAATATAATTATTTCTTGGATATTTGGTTTAAGTCCTTTTAATGCGGCATTTCAGCTAGTAATCATTTTCTGTCATTATTAATGTTTGCAAAATCCAGAGTCAGAAAACGAGTATCTATAATAATAAAAAAAAAAGCTTTTGGTGAAATATTTTACACATCTAACGATAAGGGTAAATAATAATTTTAATTAATTTTAATAAGCTGTATCACAAGATCTCGTAGTCGCCCATCCGGTATAGTGGTTAGCGACGCTGGCTGCTGTGCCGTAGGGCCTGGGTTCGAATCCCGGGGAAGACATGTATGTTTGTAAATGTATAGTGCCTTCGCGGCATGGGGGTACTCTCTAAACAGCAGTCGAGCCGCAAGTCCTCTCGTGTGGTTGGTGGAAGGGGAAGAGAGGTGGGAAACCCCTGACCACTTCCAGGGTGTTCTCCTTCAAAATTGGGGTGGAACCGAGCCAAAACGTACTGTCATCTACATGGTGTTCAAAGCTGCGTACAATCTAACCCGATGCCATGATGAATTTCGTGGGCCTCGATCTGACTACGTCAGACAGGTGGCATTAGCAACAACAACAAGATCTCGTTTATTTTATTTTTTCAACGATTGATGTTGTTCATAGAGTAATGCTAAAGAAACCCCAATCTAAGCCACAGTAATCAAACAGTCATGATATCGAGCTAATGGCGAGCGATGTTTCTATGTTCGAGTCCCAATTACATTAAAGATTTGTCTTGGGGTGCTAGCATAAGCGTTGACCTCATCAATTGGAATTGGTTCAAAACTATGGAGTGCATTTGACTGTGTATACGGTATCGGAAACGTGAAGGTTTGATCAGTGTAAATTAGCGAGAATCTATTGAGTATAATAGTAATAAACACCCTATTAATTGGGATTGGACACAGAGTTGCCAGAAACTTATGCAGCAAAATAGCAAGAAGAGGGGGGGGGGTGAAGTAGCAAAAAATAGTAAATCGGTTTTCATTTGCGATCAGTGGCGTACACAAGAGGGGAGTCTTGGGGGTCCAGACCCCCCAAAAGCCCTTGAATTTTTTTCGATTGATTTTAGTTCTATGTATATAGTACGTAAAAATTAATCAAGTATTTATTTTAAATAGTTAATTTTATTAATTAATGCTAATTATTCATTTATTTATTAATTTTTTACTGTTTTTTGTTCCCGAAATTCGACAAAATTAAAAGAATATGAAAAAGTCCTGTGTCCGCTACTCTGCTTGCAATTCATATACATATATATTTAATTTTGGCAATTTTGTAAAACTGTTTTAAAAAATACTTTAAAATGCTTTAATAATTTAGAATACATTCAAATTCTTCCTGCTCAATATCGTGATCTGCTGTGTCTTTGTACAAATTTCTGAATTATATTGAAGCATTTGTGGTGCTGAAATAAAATCAACGCAGCAATCCAATTCTGAGAATTGAAACCAACAGTTCAAGGCACATTCGATTCCTAAGTTTTGTTTTTGTTGACGTCGCTCTCGAAAATACCCTTTCCACAGTGACATTACTTATGAGTAGGCTGTAAAGATTTAAAGCAAATGTAGCTAAATCTCTTAAAAACGAATTTCCAACTGCGTCTTTTATATTAAAAATGTGACACCAAAATAATGCTCCATCATTTAAAAACTCAGATTCTGAATGAAAAGCATCTTTCAACTGTATGTTAAAAATTTGTCTCCAATGATTCTCCAGAACATACAATTTAGATTGGTCTGCTAATTCTAAAGGCAGATCATAAAAGGACGATTTGAATTTTTAAAAAAATATCAGTGGAAAAATTATTTATCGTTTTCAAAGTCACTTAATTTGAAGGGATTCGGTTTAAAAGTTGCTCACATGAAGTCTTGAGAAAATTGACATTTTTGACAGAGTTCTTTTAAAGATTCTGTAGAAATTATTTTACTTTTTCTTGGCAGTTTATTCAAAAAGACATATCCAAAATCAACTTTCTACAGCGTTCCGTGTCGTTTCGGATATTCTCTATGTTTTTTCATTGGCGACTTAAGTCACCAAATTTTTTTTTTTTTTTTTGGTGATTTTTCCAAGTAACTCATTTTTTTGAACTTGATCCAATACTTTTATGTGTGGTTGAAAGTAGCAAAAAGTAGCGGTACCATCAAGCGAAATAGCGTAAAATTCGCGAAGTAGCAATAGAATAAAACAAAAAGTAGCGAAAAGTTTCCAAAAGTAGCAAAATTTGCGAAAAAAACGCACTATCTGGCAAACACTGATTGGACACTGCTTTGAATAATGAGATAATTGATTTTTGAAGGATTGAAATTCAAAGAAATATCATTTTATGGGAAAAGTACAAAGAAACATTTTAGAAAACGAGAAAGAGAATAAGACAAGAATGGTTAGAAAACACACATATTTACAATTTAACAATAATTACGTTGAATTTGCAATTTCATCTTATCCATGAAGAAGTTTTCATACGCTTAACTGAGAAAAAAAATAACCATTTGCATTGCTCATACAAAATAAATAAATAAAATAGCGTTTGCACTGCAGTTAGTTGATTGTACAGAGTGTCAAATTGTCTCATGCGCTATCTGTCACTTTGTCAGCTGCATCATCGTTTTAACCGGGGGAAAAAATATTCCACACAAACATCAGTTAAGGAAAGTTGCGTGTTAAGTTAAAATATCCAAGAATTTTCTAATAAAATTGTTCCATATGTTGGTGTTTTAAGCTGTTTTGTTACTTGCGAAAGATAATTTTGTTACTTGAGAAAGAACATTTTAATTTTACACTTAATCCAAAATTAAGACATCAATTTCAAAATATTTGGTACAAAAAAGAACAAAAAATTAGACAAATTTTTAATTTAAACGTCATCGTAAATGAATGAGTAATTGTTTCTTAGAGCTTACGCAGAATATATTGAACAAATGTTATATATGTGTTTACAGAGTATACACATATGCTGACTTTATAGGTAAAGGTATTAGACCCTTCGGTACTCTTATTTTCAATGAGAATATTACAGAATCAAAAGGTGTTGCAATCTCTTCTTAATTCAAAGTACTGCTAATCTCTAGATTCTAGAATGTTAAGACCTCAGTTGACTATATTTAACATCGCTCATAGGTATAACTTCTGGTGATGGACATCCCAATTTTGGACAATGGTCAAATGATAAGTATCCCACCTCAAGTGATGGCACACCAAGCCAACGAGAGGATTTTGAGCTCCGATGCATTTAACGTGCACCAACCCCTCTACACGGCGATCTTCAATGACATCAACAACAGGTGCAGACCCTGTCCACTCAGTTTCCATAACTATAAAGATCTTAATATTGAAAAATTATTTAACAGACTATGTATGATATGTTAATTTAAAGCTAATTGAGATGTTCCGAGACTTTTAAGGTTTTTTCATATCTTAATTATCAAAAATGTTGTTAACTCATTCAGTGCTACTAGTTTTATAAAATTATAATTCGTCACATTTCTTTTAAAACAAGTTACTTATCAGAATTTTAAAATTCTGTATTGTCGGCAATCTCAAAATAAATAATTTTTTTTCTAATGATTGTATAATAATAATCTATCTTAACTTAGCTCAAAAAGATTAAAAATGCAGAATATCATTAAAAGCAGATAAATATATGAAATTGATGTAGCCTTCCATTATATTTCGATAGGAATTCGAATTTCTTTAATATTTTTCCTATAATAAAAATATTTACTTCACAATTTGGATATATTTTTTTTTGCAAAGTTTTTAAAAAATTTGGAACTGATGTAATTTTCTGCTGTATACAGAATTATTGTTTACTCAAAATTGATCGGTCGGTGAATGACTACTCTTACATAAGTTTTTTGACCAATTTTTATAAATTCTTTGATTGTATCATGTTAAAACGTGAGTCATTGACTTTCTAAAACTGCTTTTATTTTGAATCTGCAATAAATAGAAACAAAGCTACAGTAATATTTAAAAATACATTTCATGGCTATCAACCAATTGGAAGTATTCATTAAATGCATTAAGTAAACAAATGTTATATTATTCTTTATTTTTTGCAGTAATTTTTCCAATAAAAAGTGTAATTTATAATTTTCTTTGCTAGAAGAAAGTCTCAAGCATTTTAAATAACTGCAATGAGTTTCTATGAAAGAAGTTGACAACTTTCAAGTACAGTTTGCACCTCGCATTTGGATATGAAGTTGTTATCGGATATCTAAATAATTGAGTAAATCTGCTTTTGTCGTTAAATAACCTTTTTTTCCCCAGAAAATTAATTAAATATTATTCATTTTGAATCTTAAAATGGAATACCTAACTTTTAATTGTACTACAAACAGAAAATTTTTTGGCAATTATTGCTCAGCATTTGAAAGAATTGATTTAGGAACACATTATAACACAAGTGCTAAGATATTTAAAAAATTTCATTGCAAATTTGAACGATAAGGATCACGAGAAAGAAGTATGTTCCGTCTAATAATAAATGTAGAGATCATTTTTAGTGTTTTGGTTGTTCTTTTGAGTCCAACTTGTTATAATATCAAACTGAAATTAGTAGAAGATTCGAAGTTTGGGTTTGCTTCAAATTTTATCTTACAATGTTAAACAGCTCTCTCTTGAAAATATTTTATACAACAAAAAATAACAAAAAAGGAAGTGGACGGTATATTTGTGTGTGTAGTTTGACTCACTGTTGGGGAAAATTCTGCGTCTGCTAAAAAAAAATCTGCGAACCGGAATACATTTTTGTCAAAGTTGTCATTTGGATGACGAGAAAAAAAATCTTTATCGTTGCTACATTAGTTTCTTAATGTTTTACGAATACAGCTGCGGAACAAAAATCAGACAATATAATTCTAGAATTATGAGTGCCTCTTGAGATGGAACAGAGCAACTCCATATGTACTCATTATTTAATACTAAGTGCAATTTCAGTAGTAACTGGAAAACTTCTTGATGTTGAAATCAGGAAGTAATTTCGTGCAACTTGTAATAAGTATTTTAAAAAATCCATCAAAAAATTCTCCCCCACAACAGAAATTCTAATATTCTTTGGTAAATCATAGTGGTTCACTCAATAGCATGGAAGTCGTCATCGGTTGTACTTTTGAGCATTCCTGAAAGCTTTCATGCATTTCATTACATTAGTTTCTATGATGTTGGTTATATTTAAATTTACTGATGGTAAAGATATATATGGTAAGGAAACCCACCCAAAGAAAAGAAAAGAACAGCCTGCATTGATACATTCAAAAAGAGAGCTCGAACGCATTTTTACAAATTAGAACTACATGACAAAAGAAAAAAGGAGCTTCGATATCTATTTGAAATTTGAACTGTATATCATTTACACTGTTATGAAAGAAATAAAGTAAATATTTAATTTTGTAGTTGATACTTCTTAATTTATAGATGTTTTAATACAATGGTAAATGAACACGCAATTATCGCGATGAGTAATAACTTTATCTCATTTTAATACGCTGCTGGTCATTAAAATTACAACACCGTGAAGGAAAGCAAATAAAAAAATAAGATATTTATTGTATGGAAACAGCATGGCATGGAAACAAAATAATTAAATTTGTAAGCAGTTTGGGGGCTTACAAGGGTAGGAAATTAATAGAAACAGCTGCCAACACTGGCAGCTAAAACGGGTCCTTACGCGGTTAGGCATGGAGTCGAACTGGGCAGCGCTCATTCCATGCTGCTTAAAGTCTATGCCTCATTGCATCAACCTTATTAGCTAGAAGGAATGGCGGGTCAGTCTCTTAGAAACCTATGCCCTAATATTTTCCATGGATGACAGATATGGAGACCATGCACGCCAGGGTAACAATCGAACAACCAGTGTATCGACGAAGGTCAGAACATGACGCGCAACATGTGATCTTGCATTATCTTGGTGATAGAGAGCGTTTGGCAGGTCTCGACAATAGGTCACAACCACTGGATGTAAGGTGTCAGAAATGAGGCGATTTGCATTCAAATTACACTCAATCTGAACTAGAGATGTGAGCGTCGTTTACTCAATGGTTGTCCTAACTATCACACCAGGTGCAATGCCCCTACGTCGATATTGAATGCAAGCAGGTATCGGAATACTATACACAGAACCGGAACTCGTCTGAAAAGACGACATTGTGCAACCTCCTGTATCCAGTTTTGTAATTTGGTGCCCTAAATTCACCGTCTCTCCCTATGCTGCATTGTCAGGAGAAGCCAAAGTAATGGCACCCATGCTGACAGTCCACGCTATTGCAAACGCCGTCGCACCGTATGAGTGGATATTGGGCGTGCTGCACACATGTCCATTTCCAGATTAATGGTCCATGATGTGGTTGTAAGGTTTTGCAGGGCGAATCTCATAATATGCCTGTTCTCTCGGGCTTTAGTTATGGGAGGGCGTAGAGATCCTGCATGTCATTCAGTAGGCCAATCAGCAAACCCCCCATTGATTCCATATTTGCATGGTAGTAGTTGGATTTCAATCAGTGCGACGGGTGATATCACGGAACGATAACCCACACACTCGATGTGCAACAATCCTGCCTCTATCGAATTCCTACACTTGCTAGTAAGCATTTCTTTTTATTATTTGAGGCATAACACGATATTCTAAGAAAACTTCGATCTTAAAAAACGCTTTTCGAATGAGAAATCCACTAGACAACTTTTCTTTTATGCAGTGCTTCAGATGTCGTTTTTCCCTCCTACCTCTTAATGCGCTGAAATGCTAATAATTTGCGCTTCTACCTTTCATGTGAATTACACGTGCGTCAGATAATCTCTTCATTTGTGTTGTAATTTTAATGGCCATCAGTGTATATTTCTTAGATTTTTGTTCAGCACTTTTGCTAATGTCATGTACATATGTTACATAAAGTAAATTCAGATGTATCATAATTTAGCGCAAAGTGTTTTAACTAATTAATTTTGCTAAAATTTCTTGATTTACTGAGTTAAAAAAAGACAGTATTTTCTGGATCTTTTAACATGAATTTGAGCTACAATCTTAATAAAATAAAATGGAAGGATATTTAAATACCTTCTTTTTTAAATAGAAGAGTTTCCTGAGAGTAACCAAATACCTTAATATATTTCATGTAAACTAATGCGATAGTTTATGTTATTTTATCTACACTTCTGGCCAGCCAAAATGCAACACCGTGCAGGAAGCATCCAAACTGCATCGAATTTTCACCGTACATGTTTCGTGATGGGATATGTAAATAATTAGCATTTTGAGTCATGACGCACATCATGGACGCCTGAAGCGCTTCGAACAAGCACTTATAAAGGAAGAACAGAGTGCCATACTGAAGCATGTGAATTGTTTTCGTGAATGTGCAGCTTCAGTTTGTTCGAAGAAGAATGTGTGCATCATTCGCGCATGTATTCTGAGTTCGACCGAATAATTGGTGTTTATGAAGAACGTGGATTACCCTCTCAAAAATTGGTAATCGTATCGGACGTAAACAAGCTATACTCTGATGTGGATCTGCATTTAATGAATGCAAGGAGGTATGACATTGATTGCATGAGCCTCATCGGACCACTAGAGCATTGTTCCAGTCTGGACAATCATGTTTTATTGCACATGGATCGCTCAGCCACATCAGGAACCGTATAACGACAAATACGGTCTGTTGCACAGTTATCCTTGTCAACGCGTTTCATTTGACGTCATTTGCAGTATAGTAGAATGGCTGTAAGTTATCTACTGTAGTGATTTCTTTTCTCAAAACCATATGGTAAGGATACATAGAACGACAGAAATAAACAATCGTATGGCACTATATTATATATCGTATGGCACTATGACGGCCGGATTAAAGGATGGTTACACCAAGAAGAGAGGCGTCTGATGCATTACCATGCTGATCTCACACTTGGTATTATGGATCGAGTTGGTATTGAATTACTCTCCTGACCCCCTTAGTACTCTTTACAAGAACAAGACCCGACTGTATTTTTCCTCTGAAATTTTGGAATTATAGTTATTGTTCCTTACTTTCAGGCTATGTTTGAGGTCAAATTACAATGCACGAATAAGTGGCATGCGGTGTTCGAGCTATCTTTGCTCTCTAGAATGCATTGTATTTTGCTTGTTCATTCTAACGTGCCTATCGAACACGTTTGGTGGGTAACGATTGGATCTGCGGACATCACCCTCTGTTGACCCAAATGAACTTGGGCAATGTCTGAAGGTAGCGTGGGCTCCATACCCCAACAAAATATTAATGTATCTTCATTTCTCGTGTAGCAGCGTTTATTGTCAGCCGGAGCGGCAATTCTCATTACTGTTTTCATCGTCTTTCTTATCTCTCAAAAGCTGTATTTTCGAACATTTCACCTTTAAACTAGGTATTATCTTGTCAACAAACTTGTCTCTGATAAATCTCAATTTTCTTGGTGTTGCATTTTAGATAGTCAACAGCGTATTTTATGACAATTTTGTTTCATAAAATGCTGTTTGTTATACTAAGTTATTTTTTCTAAAGTACCCCGTTATTATTACTGAATTGAATTGCTTGTTGAAATGTAAATTCTGCCCATTGAATTTTATTCAAAAATTATGAAAAAATGATTCCCATTAATTTTAAAACCTCACTTTAAAAACCAAATATTACATCCAATTTGAATGTTCATATATTTTATAAGCTTATGTTTATTGAAAAAAGAAAAAAAAAGTAGTGAATAAAAAGAAAAGTATACATTGATTCGAATTGTCCAATACATACAATACGAAAAAAATGAGTATTTTTTCGTAAGACTTTTTTGTCCTTTTCTGATAATATTTCATTTCACATGAAAGAAAGTTAATATTACTAAAAAATCAGCAAAGTATTTAAGATAGAGTTTTACAAAATTTTAGTACAGAAAATGATTATTTTACAAAAAAAGGAATGTTTAAGGACTGTATTTTAAAAGGTACATACATTATTTTTTTTAACATTAAAAATGATTTTTCAAAATGTTTGAATAATTGCGTCGTATATTGCATTTTCTAAGGAAATACAAAGTGAGCAACTTAATTTACAAATAATAAATAACATAAAAGCATTACATTTTTCTTTATCCATATTAATTAAAAAGAAGCTTGTCAAAATTTGTTTTGCAATATAAATTGCCTTTTCGGAAATAGGTTTTTTTTTAAAGTTATAAAGAATTTAATATTTTCCTTTTGAGGAATTCAAAAATTATGCAGCAACATATTAATTACAGCATATTTAGGCAATATTCGATGAGCAACCTCAGTTATTTTTCACCAAGGGCACTAGTTCCTATCAAAACTATGGAGGTGTATGTGTGATGTGTGATGTGGGGGGGGGGTGATGTGTGTGTGTGATGTGTGTGTGTGTGATGTGTGTGTGTGTGATGTGTGTGATGTGTGTCTAGTGTGTGTGTGTAATAATTCAAAGTTAGTTTTCTCTTAAGGGTTTTTTTTAATTTGTAATGGTCCTGAGGTCACCAGAACTTTACGTAAACAATTAACTGTTAGTTTGCCCACCTAACGGAGTTAATCGTAACTTTAACACTGCAAAATTATGTACTCAGTATTTTCTTAATTAGTCGTTATGTACTCACATCATACGATAGCCGCCCACCAATCAGAGAAGCCTTTCACGGAAGTCAGGTGAGTTTGGGAACTTCCAGTTGGCATTTTGTATAGAAGACAAATATCTACGGAAAATTCAACCCTGCTTCTTGTAAAAATGTAACGCTACGTTTACTTTATGTATGCGTTTCGTTTTCTTATCTAAGTATCTACGTGTAATTAAAAAAGGATTTCTGTACTTCGAAATGTGTCCATATCTGTCCAATCAAGATTACTACATCCCCAACATAATAAAAGACATCAATAATTAGTAATTAAAGTTTTTCACCACTCGAAGTCACGACATATATAAAAAAAATTCAGAAATTTAATATTTTTGCTAAAATCAAACTGGAATGTTTTTTTTCAGCTTCGATTTCAATTGTTTGATTATTTACTTGCAATCAGTATAATGAAAAGCCAACTCAACAGCAAAGTTAAGCATGTCCAAATATTCCAAATGTCAGAAGCATGGCGTTAGAGGAGACGTAATGACACTCAAAACACTTGGAGTCAACACGCGCATTGCGAAACAACTTAAACAAGGTTTCTTGCTTGCTTATTTATTTATTGATGCTGCACTTTGAAGCAACACTATTAGCGACGGATCTCTTAATTTTAAACCTCAGTCAAGTGAAGAAAACGACTCCTAAGGTAGCATCCAACTCTCTAGACATCTACACCAGATAAAAGTGATGACCTTGAACTTAGACAATTAAACATCCGCACCAGTGTTTCTAGACGAGGAGGTGGGGTGTTTATAGTAGCATCAAGCATGGAACTCACAATTCAACAAAAATACACCGACCATGGATTCGCAACTACGACCATTCCATTACGACGACCACATTGATTTTTGATAACGTAGATGAAAATTTTTCCACAGGAATATGTCAATCTGCAATAGGTAATTATTAATCAAAAATATAAACAGAAATTCCCTTAGAAAATATTTCTAAAAAATTTCCACCCTTCGTTTGAATGTTTGATTAAAATTTCTCTCTCTCTCTCTCTCTATATATATATATATACAATTAGTAAAAAATGGAAAATTAATCTTTCGTATTTAAAAATATTTTTTGATATTTCCCGCACTCTCAAGTTTTCCAGATGAGCATAGAATAAAAATTACTTTGTCCTAGAAGATATTTCTCTTATACCAAGAAAGAACGGTAAGTTGCCAACGAAGTACTATTACTCATACAACACTGGCCTATTTTACAATGATTTAAGCTCACCTAATCTTACATAAATTGAACGCAGTTTGTTTTATCTGACAGAATTACGCTTTGCGCGGTGGCTACTATTATCTTTTTTTTCCTTCCCCTTTATCTCAGAATGCGACAAGAAAAGGTTTCCAAACCCAAACACTATTGGACAAAAATATCTTCTACAAACGCCTCCAGCTATCGGGATATAAATTATGCCTTTGTTTATCATCTTCAGGTGTAAAGAAAAAATAAAGAAACAAACCTTGGTTAAAAGTATAAAAATCTTTTTTCGAACTTTCCTAACGGGGGTGGACCACGCCTCGCAGCTATATTTATATACAAAAGACGAGGGTGTAGGGAGAAAGAGATATTAAGAAAAAAATTGACAATCTGCGCAGGAAGTCTGTCCCATGTCACACTTTGCGTTACTCACCCCTTTTTATCTCGGGACACTTTTATTCTTTGAGGTTTTGTGCGTGTGTTTTTTATTTTATTTGGTTCTCCTCCGTTCCTTGCTGTTCTGTCTCGAGATACATTTGGGCTGGGGTCAAATCCGTGACACTTCTGAGATAATGGATTCGGTGGATGTGACACATTCGTTTCGAGATTCCCATGGTGCTTCGGCCCCACCCTGTGGTAGAGGATTGTAGAGGATATTGTCTGATAGAGTACTATGCTTTTCGATTCTGCATAGTATCATATAGATCGCAAGATTTTTTTATAGAATTTTCTTAAGCCAATTTCTAACATATAAAATTAACCTTTTTTGTTATTTTGAGAATACATCGTGCCTTCAAAACGAGTAATTGTTTGTTTTCTTTATCCTGTTCAGTCAATTTAAGAAAATCATTAAGTTAGAATTTCGATAATATGCTTTCGTACGTTTATATTTTTTTAAACTGTTATAATCTAAATAAACCTCTTTGTAAAATGAATCGAAAAAGTCAATAAAATATGTTAAAAAATGCACAAAAAAAAAGGTTTGAATATTAAAATTAGAATATTATTAATTGATGCGTCAAACAGAAATGCTGAATATATTTTTCACAATTTTTAGTTTTCTAAAATTTTACAATACTTAAAAAAAATAAACTCTTAAGATTTCCATCATATGTAACACACATATTCAATGAAAAAACGTATTCCTCTACGCTGCACCCTTCCACACTCTGTATGTTAACTATTGGACTTTGGCATACACGTTTTACCATTAACTTAATCCTAGTGATACTTTCTTAAGTCCTCGGAACAGTAACGGATCGAAAATTTAAATTTAACTTCGCAGCCATATGATTATATTCCTTTTTTATGTATTGCGTCTAATCTTATTGTTAACAGTAAGTTGAAGATATTTTTTCAGTGCTTATTGTGAACGCATACACTACTATTACAAGCTTAGTTTAAAAAAATAAAGACTTAATGGCTTAAAACTGAGAAAAACCATTAAAAAAATTTTAATTCGATTTTTATGCCATGTGTTTAATAATACAATTTATGATGTTTTCATCATAACCATAGTTGATGACGCTTTTTCTTAACTCTCTAATGAGAATGATGAACGGACCAAGTATGATTTTTTTTCTTTTTTACTGAGAAAGAATTAATCATAAGAAAAAATATAGTATTTTCATTGTTTGATTAATATAACTCACACATATACACAATTTTGTTGTTTCTTGAAAATATGTATAATTGTGTACATTTTCCTATCTGCAACATATTAAACAACACAAAAGAATATGTACAAGACATCTACTATCCATAATTCTATTAACCAAGTTACTGTTGCTTCTGAAAGTATTTTCAACAAACTATCAAATTATTATCAAACAAAGAGATCTTGAATAGGCTTTAATTAAAATAAATAAAACAATATTTTATTTAAACTGGCTTGAAAAATTCGATTAAATTTATTTGTATAGTTAATTGCTGATGATAATATTAAAAAAAAATATTTAAGCAACAGAGTTCATAAAATAGGTTAGCTCAGGGTCCAGAACACAATTACGAAGTCACAATTGTGGTAAGTAAAATAATAGGTAAGTTTATTAAAACTAAAAACTAGAGGGAAATGTCGTATGCATTTTCTTTTATTTTTATATTAATATTGGCAATTCTAAAATGCACTTAATGTACTTCTCTACACTGCCGATCTACGTCCCATCCTTACATTTACATCCTCTGAGTGGGAATATACAGCAAACTCAAATGAAATAAGCACTGAAAAACTCTCAAAACTCTGCTATCCGTATAATAGTCAGAGAAAATCGATATATGAGAAACAAAGACATTTATTTATAGGACTCTTTAATATCCAAAATTTTAAATCTCATGTTCAAGAATTAGCTATAATTTTTTTCAATAGCCTGCAATATGCAGAAAGTTCTATTATGTTACGTTTAGAAAATTATATCCCCCCATGATAAAATAAAGCAGCTAAGGAGAAATTTCGCTCTGTGTTTGGTAAAATAACAAAACCATAGAAAACATTCCTACAGATGGTTCTTTTTTTATTTCTTTGTTTCGAAATTCCACACGTGTGCTCGGTTCGTTATGTGACCCAAGATCTATGAAATGAGTGGCAGATTTATTCTTGACCTGTTCTTTTTGAAGTTCCGCAGTAATACAAGTGTATATACTCGAGTTCTCATTTTTTCATCAGGCATGTTACAGATGTAAACACTAGGTGGAATTAAACTCTGTAAAATGGCAGTAAGCACGATCTTGGTACATTAAATTTATGATCAAAACTTCCAGGAGAGGGAAAGTAAGGGGTTTTCTACCACAGGGTTTCGGACCATTACGTGCATCTGTGCCGTTTATGGAGGTGTTGAGGAACGGAGATGATATGTATATATGTCGGTACATCTGTTTTAGAAAGAATAAAGAATACTCACAAGGGAAAAGAAGGGGTGCGGAAAATAAATGGGGATTAATGCAATCCTCTTTGTGTATAAGAATTTTTTTGACCTTCTTTAAAATTGTATCTTGGAGCAATACAGTTACACACGCTCATTAATTCATATTTCAACAGGATTTTTTTAAGAACAGACATTTTCCATGTGTTAAAAGCAACTTTTTTCTCTTAAGAAGTGATTAAAAACTTTTTCCATTATGCTTATTAATTTTGTTTAATATTTGTTTTCGTTAGTGTTTGTTAACGTCGCACTATAAAGCATCATAAAGGCTAGTGGTGACAAGACCTCGTAGCTTTGAGCCTTGGGCAAGGGACGAGGACGACTCCTAAGTTGACACCTCCTCTCCAACAGGACTTTGAACCTCGACAGATTAACCCTTTCATGGCGAATCTTCAGTTTCTCTGGAACTCGGAACTCATGAAAACCCGATCAAGCGTTCGTGACCATAACTACAAGGCTACCACGTCCACAACATTTGTCTGTATAGTATCTCAATGGCATTATGTTTGAAACCTACTAAATATAAACAACTGAAAATAAATTCTAAATTCAGAAAAGAAATTTTTTTATATTTTTTTATTCCTGCATAACATCACGTGAGACATTTATACTCAAAGAAGAATATTTAACAGATACATGTAGAAAAACTACAAAGAAAAGATCATTTTTAGCAAAATTAGCAATTTTAAATTTATTAAGACTTTGACTATTCCATTCGGGCATATATAAATATTGTTCAAATACATATTCAATTAAAAAATTTAAGATAAATATTAACATACAGAAAAATAGTTTTATATAGAAAGGGTTTTTGTACACAGATTTATGCAGAAAAAATCTGATCTCTCTGTATTATTTGTAACATTTTCAATAATTTTCGAGTATTTATTTGTCAAGTGTTGAGAAATCTTTAATAAGAGCGCAGAAATGGGACAAGTTGTTATTTGAATACACATAATACAAACAAAATTTCCTTAAAAGTACATTAAAAATATGTGTAAAAATTTTTTTCTAGCAATGATTCTTTTGTTCATTAATTGGTTTCTGGTTATATTTTTTCACATCTTACTCAAAAGAATGCTTAACACATCTAATGTATTTCATAATTCTGAGCCACAGCCTAATGAAGAGGTCATTACCTGACACTATTTTCTCCATTCACACGACAAATAAATAATTTTGAGCGCTTGATCACCTGTGCAGCATGAAGTGTTTCATAAGAAATGTAGGAGTCGAACCACTATTTTTTAATTAATCAAAATGGTATATAAAGTAAAATATAGGAAATTTCAGCAACAATAAGATATTTTTCTCAAACATAGAACATCATGTTTAGGTAAAAAGACAATTTTACAAAAATATATATTTAAAGAAAGTAAGTGATGAATATATAATAATTGAAATAATTATTATAAATATGTCCGAGGCTCTATCCTCGGGCTGGGCAATTGCTATCATTAAACAAATCAGATTATTAAAAAAATTATTATCATATTATGCCAGAGATAAATCATTAGTTTTGGAATATACGTACTGCAATTTTTCATTGAATTGCCCATTCCTTAAATATACTTCATGCGTCCGCCTTATCACCATGAAACTTCCGTAAGCAGAGTGGGAAAAAAGGTTTCGGTAATGGATATGTTTCATAATGTTGCAACATTCATAACATTTAATTCAAAGCGACTTTTCGAAACGAGTTTGGAGTAGTGCTTGGAAGCAACCTGTCATAATTAATTAATGAAAAGTAAAGTTAGTTTTTTTTCTTTTTACTCTTGTTTATGTTTAATTAAATATTGTAGAGATGTAAGCTTTCAGAAAGCCACTAAGCATTTTAACGTTTAATAAAATTAATAAAAAACTACTATAATTTTTAAGAAAATAGTAAAACTAGTTAAAGAAAGATAATAATAAAATGTCTTAACTAAAATGAGAGAAACATTTTTTTCGGAGAGATAACAATATTTACATAATATTTTATTGTTTAAGAAATATAACACCCTTTTTATATTAAGAAAAAAACTGATAATTTAGTGAAATTATATTGAATAAAAATGGAAGTTATTATTGTATTATTCTGTGTTCAAACAAGTACATAGAGTGATAAGAAAAATTTCCCCTATAAGAATAATATAAATTCATTATTAACTTAAATTATAGATAAGAATGTTACAAAAATCGTATTTCTTAACATGAAGTTTTTGCAATCATAATGAAAATGTTATTTTTTTCGAAATTATTTAAGTATATGCAATGCTATTCAATTTTACTGTAGCTTTTTAAAACTTTTATCATTTTATTTTTTACATATTTGCATTATTTCAATTAGCACACTTATGGAGGGGTTATTCTAAAAGATTCTTAAACGAAATAACGCCGAGGAGTTATTGAATCCCCAAACCCTACCCTTATGTATGCCACAGATCAAACAATTCTTTAACTTGATAACGAATACAATACTTTTTTAATGTCAGATATAATAAGACATTTTTATTCCAAAAATATTTCTAAGACTTTCTTGAAAAGTAATTTAAAATCAATTTTTTAAACTAAATAATTTTGGATAATTCAGTTAATTTCCCATTTTTTGTAAGGATTTCAAAAGTCATCTTTATTTCTCGTTTTTTACTGTTTGTTTAGACTACATAATGCTCAAATTTTAGCGTCTTTTTAAACCAAAAAATAATATTTAATGGTACTTATTTAGTTTTATAGGTCAAGAGATGCATTCATATTTACATTACGAGTTTTTAAAAAATATTTTTAAAATTCTATAAATATATAAATACACGAAAATATTTTTTTTTTTACGAGTGTGAGTTTTTTATTGTTCTCCTGGGATAAATTAGAACTTAAAGATTCTAAATGAATTCTTCACGAGTTCATTCCGTGGTGAATATTTTTACTTCCTGGTATGATTTTACAGTCACATTCTTCAAACAAAGAGTCGGAAGAATTTTGAGTGCAAAGAACAAGAACCCAAAAAAGAGAGACTACCTCCTTGAAACTGAATGCAACGTTAAGAGAGTCTAACGTTTCATAGTCTATTTCACTCATTTTTTTATTTTTCGGAATTCTTGAAAGAATTAATGTGGCTTAGCTCAATGACTCTATTATTAATTAATTTAAATAACTGATTTGGTATTTTGAAATAATGGATCCTTTTGTCTGTAATTACTTCATTCCATTATTTTGCAGCAAAGATATGATATTGTTTGAATGAATCCTTTAAATTACTCAAGCTTAAATAATACAAAATTATTACAAACGCTTAACCAGTAAAGCTTTCTTATAGTTGCATGTTTTGATTATTGCGTCAACCATTTGAGAATTTATGAAATTATAAGATGCTTAGGTTGCAGTTTAATACAACGAAGACAACTTAAATATCACCCCTATCACTCTGAAATTTTAGATCTGCAAAACGATATCATTTGATTCTAGTATTATGCCTAAGATAATGATGGAAAAAATTCTCATACATTGCACAACCTTAACGTTGTGCAATACATGCGATCATATCAGGGGTCGGCAACTTATGGCACGTGGTACAATTCTCAGTGGCACTTTACACCATTCTACAAATTTGTAAATTTTTGAATGGATGGAAATTGATAAATTTGTAATGGACCTTATTTGACAAACATCTTCAGAATTATGGACATTTACAGAATTACGAAAAAATCTAAAAGATGATTCTAAAGATAAATTTACAGCTATTTTGTGAATTATTGCTATAGAGATTTAATTGTTTCAAGAAAGAAAATTGCATGTACTCTGCTTTTCACTTTTGGTTTTACATATCTGCCTAAAAAAATCATTCCTCACATGAAAAATGTTTCAAACTCGCAAAGAAATTGTTTAACAACTGAATGCTCAGAATCATGTGAGATTGAAAGTCATAAATTACATCCTTGATTCTACGATATGAAAGTAGAGTGGTGCATGCACTAGGTTCGCATTAAAATTTTTTTATTCATTGTTTTATTCAACTATAATGAAGGGAAATACTTCTGCTTTATATAATGTATATTTCTTATTTTAATAAATATGTTTAAAAATACATAATATATGTACAATTTTAATTTTTTTAAAATTTTTGTTGAATAAATAGTTATATTTTATGTTGTTTATTTTTATGTTAAGAAATATCTTTAAATGATGCAAAATTAATACGCAACAAAAATTATAAATCTATGTTATTGACCTCTATTCCCTAACTCTGCATGCATTATCCCGGGAATCGAAGTGTTTCAAAAATGTCCCGCTGTGTGGCTAGCTGAATCATATTGGTAGAATGGTTTGGCTCACCAAAGCTAAAAAGTTGCCGATTCCTTGTTCTATATTCTAATTTTTTTAATGAAAATTTAGGTTTTTAATTGAGCAGGAATCGCAAAATCATTTATGGTCATCCAGAACTAGCATAGCTAGTCCTGAATGGGCCCTGAATCAAAGCCCCCTTGGGAGGCCCTAGTTAGGGACCCTGAATGTTTTATAATTTTATGCTTACATGTGTAGGACCCCCTGTAGCTGGGGGGGGGGCTGTATCATTGATACGGTGGTTGCTACGCCTCTGTCATCCAGACATAACTGTTACATTATCTAGAATTCTGGATGAGTAAATTTATTCGATTGTATTTTTTAAAAAATGTAACCAGATTTTCAATTTTATTTTTTTAAAAATACTGTAATAAGCAAATAAAATAATGAAAAGGAATTGGAAAAAATTGTGAAAAAATAAAAATTTCAACTTTTTTTCGGATTTTTGAAAAATGAGGTTCTGGGGTGCGAAAATTTAACATAGAAAGAAAAAAGTATGTTTTGAGTATATATATTTCACGATCCTCGAAATAATTGCTTATTATTTTAGTAAACAGTTTCCCATTTTGTATAAAGTATAGCAGATTATTGAAAATGTTTTTATTATTTCTCTTAATTTATGTAAAATACAATTAAACAGAGAATTATTTCAAAAAATCGAATCAAAATGTGATGGTTCAATTTTAATGGGTCAAACACAATTCGAACAATTCAACACATATTCGAAAAGTAGAACATGTTTCTTTTCTTTTCGAAGAACTGTGACATATTCTGATGTAGGTTTTAATTAAAATACTGATCCGGATCGTAAGGCCCCTAATGAAATATCATAGAGCAGTAAGCGTATATAGTCCGAATAACTCAATTATATTATTTTTCACCATTTCCTACTTCGGAAATATCTCATACGTGGACTATTTTATTTATCTCAGATGAATTTCTTTCATGTTTTTAGACCCAGGGATGACTTTAGATTTGAGACCTCAGGCATAAATATGGGGGGGTGCCTCAATGAATAAAATAGTGAATAAATTGTTATATTTGGTTTCAAACTACCAGCCATTTGCCTGTTTGTGAAAACATTAAAACGATGAGAACAATTGGAAATTTCGATGCACGCTACATTTCAGAAACTAAGAACGAACTTAGTTTTTCAGTTTATTTTATTAATATGTTAGGAATATATATTGTATCGCTGATTTAAATAAGGTAGCTCAACATGGGGCCTAGCTCGCTTCCGGAACCCGGACATATATCCTGCCTTCTGACCCCAGTGACTCTACAATTTGGACCACTTAATCGTTTCATTTTTCTGCTTCTTTACTTTAGAATTCGAATATCAGAATTCAAGTAATCATTATATCTCAGCTTCTCTTTTCCTCCAGATAAAAGCCTTTCACTTCTGTATGCCCTCTTTGATCGTTAACTGAACTCCGGAAAATGCGGAAATAAATTTTCTCGATCCCCTATTCCGATTAGTGGGGTCTCCTCCAGGCGACTATCAACGTGTGTGGGGGTTAAGCTGGGGTTAAAACCTATCGCATATGTTTTTTGTACACTTTTTACCCCACCCACGATGCCTACCGGGCTTTTAGCTTTTTGCCTTTTCCCGTATCACCTTAAAAGTTCTCTGTTATTTTGAAAAAAGAAGTTCGAATGCCAATATAATCCACCGGAGATGTGTGATATAGCTAAAAGTTTAGTTTTTTTTATAAAAAAAAGAACGATATAAATTTGTTTGGAAAGATATGTATTGAGGATCGAATTTTTTTTCTTCAGAATTTAAAAACCTACCTATGCGCAGATGTTCTCTGATATTTAATGAAGAGAAATTAAAATAAAAAATTTCGCGTTTATGTTTAGTACTGCCATAAGTAGAATCAATTTTATGTATTTAACCTTTTTTATGGTTAAAAAGTCAAATTAAATTGTATTTAAAGAAAAGCAGGTATATTTTTTAGTACTTTTTAATATCTACTACGATAAGAGGACACTTACTTCTATTGTGATGACAGGACACTTATGAAATGTTGCAATGCATTTTCATTATTTACTACTCATTATTCACTTATTAATTATCATCGCTTTTGTTTATTTATGTTGAAGATAGATAATTTCATTTTGATTCCAAAATCATGTAACGAAAATTAAGTCTTTTTGCATTTTTTCAAAGAACTCAACCCCTTTTTGGCAATACTGCATTTTGAAATGATTTTTTAAAATTATTTTTCTCTTAATCTCCCGACAAGAGAATATCTTTTCCACATAGGTAGGTTTCGATTAATTCTAACTTTCCTTTCTTCATATATAACCGCTTTCTCCACTCCTCCTTTCTTTTTTTCTTAACCGCGATCCACCCTGCTTTAAGGCTTTATTTGTAAAAGTGTCAACAAAATTATAACTAAATTGGTTTCAATTTTTTAGTATATACTTAGAATAAAAACTTTGGCCTTTTTTTACTTTACGCAATAACTGCAAAAATGATTTATTAAGATAAATTTAAAAGCATTTTGAATCTTCAAATTCATTAAATATATGTTTTTTTAATTTCTTCCAACATACTTTTCATTTGTCTTATACAAATATTAAAATAATACAAAAATTTTCTAAAAAATTTTAACAAAATGTTTGTTGCTCAAAATATTGATCTTCCTTGGCATCTTACACATTTACTTTAAAATAATTAAAAGCCAATGCTTTAAAAAGTATTTTTTATTTACCACTATGTTAGAATTTGTGCATATGTTTTTTATTATAATAAAATTATTTGTTTTATTGATTTTTTAAATAAAAATTTTTAGATTAAATTAATTAATTAATTTTTATTTTTAAGTGTTTTTTAATTAAAAATTTTTTTAAAATTTACTTATTAAATTAATTTGAATAATTAATTTTTAACATTTGAATTAATTTTTTAAAAATTTAATTATTAATTGTGAAAAATTTATTGTTTTAAAAATTATAATTAATTGATATTGGTTTTGCGTTCCATATCAATATTTTTTCCATTTAAAAATATCCGGCTAATCTACACACTTAGACAATCATGCTAAATCTCTTAAGATGGGCGCTTTCCAATTTTTCTTTCTTTTTCTTTAATCTTTCTCTCTCTCTCTATAAAAATATTTGCATTACAATTTTACATATAAATTTAATCACGAGCTAAAATTTTCGAAACAGATGCAACGTAAATTTTTTTCCCTCACACCAAAATATTTATTTCTTTGATAACCAAAAACCGCACATTGTTAAGTAGTGTAAATATATTCGAATACATATTACTTCCTCTGCTAATGCATTTAACCAAGAAATGTAAATTACGAGCAACTCTAATGCTCCTTCCGTGAGAAAACATACTTTTATCAGAGTAATGAAGAGCGAAAGCAAGTATTAATGAGCGTTATACCGCTACCAAAATGAATTAAGCCATAGCATATATCTTATTTTTTCACTTTCCATGCGGTAACATAATAAACTCCGTTTAGAAGGTTGCAGCGGCCTTTTATCTATTGAACGATAATATGAGTAAGAGAGTGGCGGATACAGAAACGGAAACCCGCGCGCGTTTAAACTGTCCGTGTCCGCAATTCTCGTTGAAAAAACCGATGAGGAGACGAACCGCGATAGAATTTTAGTTCCGGCGGTTGAATGGATGAGTATTTGACGGGGTTGATTTAAAAAAAGAGCCACCATTGACACACATAAGAAAATTGTGATGTGAGTAGGTGTTTGATGTGTCATTTATATTTAATCGTTCTTTTTTAAATCGTTTTCCTTCAGTTTTAAGGATGTAAAATAACATTAAAATATTGGTATTAGTTTATTAATAGCGTTAACGGAGTTAAATTTAAAAGCTATGATTGACATAATAGAAATGAGTAGGTGTTTGATATATCCTCATGTCTAGTAATTTTTTCTTTCACATGAAAGCAAAATAGTTTTAAAATTAGTTGAGTGAGAATTAAAAAAATAGCAATAAATAGTTAAAGTCATTCAAAGTAGCGTAGAAATTAACTAATACTTTTCATGAAAAAATTAGCCAAAATATTATTTAAAGCATAGGGAAAACACACACAAACACTTTTCGTAGAGATAATTTTTTTTTTATTATTTCTTCAATTCTCCGCAATTCTTCAGCTTCTCGTAACTCTTCTTTTTTCAAATAATTTAACACACAGGGGTTGGAAAATCACGGCTTGTGATCCACATGTGGCTCTTCAGAATTCAGCCTCAATGTATTATTAAATTAAAAATAATTTTTTGTCTGATAAAATAATCATTGTTTCGTATTTCTTTTTCTTGTATAACTATTTATTAAAAATTCATTTACATTTACATGTGCATTTAAACATCTGATTGACACCTGTATTAAATCGTTTTCCATTTACAAAGTCTTTCTGAGAATCAGTGAAACTATTATAATTAGTTCTGAAGCAGAAAAGTCCAGTTTATTGGTCAAAAATAGCCACTATGGGAAGACACTCCTAAACAGTTGCGTAGCTACTGCCGTATCAATGATACGAGGCCCCAACGCATGTAAACAAAAACTTGTAAAATATTAAGAGACCTAAAAGAGGGCCCCCAAGGAATCTTCGATGCAAGGCCCACACAGGACTAGCTACACCAGTGCTCCTCTAATTGATTTTTCCAGTAACGTTTACTCAGTTGCATACATGAATTCAGGAGCACTCATGAATAGGCGCGGAATACGCTTTAAAATCCCAAATAAAAGATACAAAAACACATTTCATGCTTTATGTCATCCTTAAAAATTAATAGAAAGCAAATAAATGACTTTTATATGAAAGATCAACTAGTGACAAGTACAATTATTAGTGTAAATATGAAATTTCTGAATGAAGCACTTGCGCTATTACGGAAATTTTTTTGCGAAACTTGAATGTTCAATTTCTAATTAAATTATATTTAAATTTTGGCTGTTCATGCACTGAACCCCAGAAATAAAAATACCTTCGATGTATTTTAGTTTTTAATGGAATGGAAATGATTTTCATTCCATTTTGTGTAAAAATTATTTAAATATTATAAATAATATTAATTGGAGCACAATAGGTTTGAGCGCTATCTCTACCAGAATTTTCCCATCTCTTACGCATACATGTAAATGACTCGTGGATATTCAGTTTTCACTTACAATTTGACTCTTTCCACTTAAAAGTTTGTTTACCCCTGATCTAACATATTGGAGGAAAACATAAAATGATCGAATCCATTTTCTCTTTTTAGACTTGCGTCCAGAAGGATTTAAATGACATTTTTTTTATTGATTAAGGATTTAAGATAACTGTGTCAAAATGCTTCCTGTTGCACTTGAAAGTTTTGGACAGTGAAGCTAACTTATTTTAAAATATCAAGCACACAATGTATTTGTTTGAACATTTCTTTCATTTGTGTGTGGTATATTTTTGCTTTTTCAAAAGTCTACTAAATACAGTCCATACGACTCGTATCCTTAATTTTATTCTGAATTTAAAGATTTTCGTTTCTTTAAATATCATTAAGGAATAAAATATAGGAATTATTCAGGAAATAAAAGAAATAAAGAATACTACTGTACAATCGTTTTGGGGTTGAGATTTTAAACATAAAAAATTATCGGAAGGAAAATATTCATTTTTTTCATTTCATTCCTTAGACCAAAAGTACTCAACCTTTTTTCCAACTGGGTCACATACATATGACTGGTATTTCCCACTGGCCGCAACATGAGGGCATTGGGGAAGGAGGGAGGGGATGAACACCAGACGACCAAAACAACATTGGATCAAAATTTTAAAACTAATTTTTTTGGCTTTTAATACTACATTAACCTTTCCATCAAACACAAACAAAAAATAACATTTTTACTGAGTTATGGGGTAGCTTCGATTCTGTTTCATCCAAGATCAAGACCCTTGTTTATATCCTAGTATCAAAAATGGCATATTGATAGCAAAATTGATAAATTTGATTGCTTCATTGGTAGAATTTTCCACTAATTGTTCTTAAATAATGGAATTTCTTAGTGCAATAGGCCATGACTGGGCCATTCAGAAAAAGCCCGCGGGCCGCAAAGTTGAACATCACTGCCTTCGACTTACAGCATGATGAAATAACACATTCAAAAATGGCTTAGTAGTTATTTAAAAACCGAAGAAAAGAAATGGTGACATTGGAAAAATGCAAAGCATCCATTATGTTTGATTAAAAGAATATTATTATTTACACTTAATTATTTCAAATATTACATATAAGTTTTTCAAAAATAATGAATCATTGAGTTGATTATCACTTTGTTTTATTAGTGTTCTTAAGTCTTGTTCTTATATAATATTTACTCGAAAAATTTACTTAAAACTAAATTTAATTAAAACTAAATCAATGACTATATTTAATTTGCTTTGGGTGTAGTAAAACACAGATATTTTCTTAGTTTGTTAAAAATTGTGCTATCTCATTTTGCACATTCTGACAGTATATAAAAAAACCCTTAAAAAATATAGCTCTGTAATATCTTTCGTCCTTATATTAATTTCATTGAATATCTTTACATGCAATTTGAATGTCGGTTAAGCATTTCAAATATTTTAATAAAATTTCAGAAATATTAAGTTTTTCTTACTAAAATTGAAAGTTATGAACCTCATTCTTTGTCACCTATTATTAAAGGAGAAGAAACTTAAAAAAAAAATTTTTTTTTGTCGATTCTTTGCCACTGCTAAGCCACCTACGATAACCCCACTGGGGCAGCTGTGTTTTGTCAGTTGATTCCTTCCAAAGGGTTACTGTTGAAAAAAAGAGGAACCTTTCTACGCCAATTTAAATCGCCAAATATGCACGAAGCGTTTCCTGGGTTATAAATTGACAGGGTGGAGTTTTAATTAATAGTATGAATATTCCAAAAGTCGTCTTGCGTCATTATTATTTTTTGTTTCCCATTTGTATCCTTTTGATGCATGTTTTTTTCTGCTTCACATAAATAAACATTAAGTTGTTTATGTCTTTTCATACAGTTTGTGTGTTTATTTATTTAACTTGAATGTATACGAGAGTGACAACGAAGAGTCTCTGTTTCGATTTCACTTAGTGAGATATTATGATTGCGGACTTGAAATAAAATTTATTTCAGTGATTGTAAATTATATGTGACTTTTAAAATCGTAAATTTTCCGGAAAGCATGTTATATTAAAAAAAAATAATTACAAACTCAAATATAAGAACGTGATGTTTTTTTTTTTTTTTGTATAAAAAACATTTATTGTGAGATATGATACATGCCATGTACACGATGGACTATTAAACTAAAATTAAAATACCAAATTCTAGAACATAAAAAAATTAAGCTGTTTTTTAAAGTTTTTGATGGTCTCTCTCTCTCTCTTTGTAATATCACACACACACAATAAAGACTTACTAAAATATCTTCAAGATCAGTAAATGTAGTATAGTACGAACCATGCATTGTAATGTATGTACAGAATGATATGAATGTAATGTACAAAATAATATGAATGTAATGTACAGAATGATATGAATGTAATGTACACAATGATATGAATGTAATGTACACAATGATATAAATGTAATTTTCAGAATGATATGAATGTAATGAGCAGAATGATATGAATGTAATGTACAGAATGATATGAATGTAATGTTCAGAATGATATGAATGTAATGAACAGAATGATATGAATTTAATGTACAGAATGATATGCTGAGAAATAAAAAGATAATTAAATATAAAGAAATTATATGCTCTTATAGTCTTATTGAATGTTGAATGCCATTATTAAAGTCGTATGTCGATTAGAAAATAAAAATAAGCAGGGCTTTGATTAATAAATGGCGGCGGATAAACTCTGTAAAAATGTCTCATTCTTGTATAATTCACAGTTTTCATTTTTTCATAAAGAGAACTTTGTACCAATAAATGTATTTTGTACATCTGAATTACGTTTACAGTGACTGGTCGTAAGCACAGACCTTCTTATTATATTAAATATATTGTTATGTAGATTAGGTTTTCGGGGATTTTATGTTATCAATCTCAAAGAGCAAAATAGTTCTTTAAGAGCAATAAAAATTATTGTGATAAAACAATATTGAAATATAGGATATAGCACTAAAATTCGCACAGTAAATCCCAGAAGGTTTTCACACTTTCTACAGCGTTTAGACACTACCTTATCAGTGTCTGAAAAAACGAATACATAAAATGTTAAAGATTATCCACAAGCAACCTCTCTTTCTTTTCAACAGTCGAAGAAATACTGACTTAGTTTCAGAGAAAAACTGAAATCTATTGCCATCGTGGATGCCTTCCAGCTTTTTCTCGAAAACTAAGCATCATATCATGATGTTAAAGGGTTTCTCCAGTAATTTTCAGGAGCATCCATATGACAGCCAAGTCACCGAATTTGGTCGCCAAAAACGATGCTAGCTTGGCTGTATTGCTAATATTTCTCCAAATTTCTATTGAAACGCCATTATAATGTAAGGAACGGCGTTGCTTGCGAATAATACAATTTTATCATAAAATAAATACAACAGTAAGTAATATTAAAGTATTGAAAATCCAGATGTAAATTATTCGCATTTTTTTAAGCATTAATTACACAAATATTATAACAATATATAATTTTTCATAAATTTCATTTTTAAAATTGTAAATCGCCAACACTGATCAAAACCATTAAAGATAACATTATATATTAATAATTCTCCCTGATCATTCGAAATCAAAGAATTTATGATTTATTATTTCGAATCAACGACATTAATGAACAATCCAACAATTAAGGAATCAATACTGAAAAATATCTATTCGGATGATTTTATTTAAAAATTTGACGCATTTCCTTTTCATCACATCCAGCATAGTAATCTTTCTTTGAAAGTACGATTATTATGCTAAATATGATACAAATATGCACCGATATATCAAATGCTCTTATGTTACAAACTGTACTACTGATAAGAATTGAAATCTTAACATTAATAAACTGCTAAACAGTTTTAATATCAATAAATTAAAGAACTTTAATAAAACTTCTATTGAATACAATGCTTAGTTTTTAATAAATTAATGTGACCTCATTAATCAATACATGGTGCATTTTAATAAATGATGAAATAGCTGATGTATGCTATGATACTTAGGCCGCCTTATTATATGATGAATAATCTAATGCAGCCTTATTAGATAATAAATAACTGATATTGCCATATAAAATAATAAATCGATATGATCTACCGACATAAAAATATTCTTCAACTTTGTAGAAACCGCGAAAGTTGAGTGGCCAGGATCGCGAACTCGTTGCTGGCGTTGCTTTTGTTGAGTCGTTGGTTCAAGTCCTAATTCCGCTGAAGACTCTCTGAGTAGAGAGGCTGTTATATATTAACCACTTAACTAGTTTGCCGTATACCGTACGCTGTTTCTGATTAAACGACATGGAGGCCCCTAAGCAGTCGAATTCTCGGACCCTGTAGCCAAATAATTTTATTACTCAACCTTTTAGGAATATATTTCAGTGCACAAACAAAACGCATAAAAACAAAAATAACAAATTATCAGAAAATTAAAAAAATAAATAAATAATAATGGTTTATTAGAATCTGTAATGAAAAAAACTAACTCTTGCAATAAAAAATAACTAAATATTTGGTTTTCTCCATTTTTTGTCGTGAATTCTTTTAGAACATCTTGTAAATCTATGTTCTACAAGACGCCGTATTTTTTGGACTGCCATAAAAGCAAGTTACTGTTATTGAAGATCGATGACAGTTTTTTAGCAACTTTAGCTTTTTATGCTCACACGTTTACATTCATCCGTATATTGCGAATCTATTTTCTCATTTGCTTTTCGTTCATATTCATAAAACATTTCTCTTTGAGTAATTATTTCAGAAGATTGACTCCTGTTTTAAGTTCTTTTATTTCGTTTGTGCATATTTATTTACTCCATTGTTCCGGGTCAAGGCAATAGCCCAAAAGCCTGCCATGATAATATTTTCTTTCTTCGACAAGTCTTTTAGAAGTCATTTAGCTTCATGAATTACTTGTAGCTTTTTAGTCATATCTTCAGCAATGACCTGTAAAGCTTTCTGGAAGCTACTAAAACCTTTGGATAAAGTCACAGTAGCATCAGCTCTGGCACACCATCTTGTGTCACTTACCCTTTTTGCAACTAGTTCAGAGTGTTTGCTTTTTTCAACATATTGCAACATAATCACCCAATGGTGTGTCGATACTGAGAAAAAGTTGTATATTGCTTGTAGAAGTCCAAAGAACGAAACTGCTCCAACACAGCGTTCTGCCGCACATACTCCAAATAAATTTAGCGCGAGTGTGCTGCTGACGAAATGTAGTATGCAAGCTATATCTTCTATCTAAGTATATTATCTTTAAAATATGCGTTTGAAGACCATTATAGCATCTAGACATATTGCTGCAATGTTATAAGATTTCCCCCTTAAACCAATGCTGCATTTTCTTAGGAAAATCAAAACAGTGCTGGCAAGCACTTCTCCAGCTTGAATTTTTATGAAATAAATGTTAGAAAGCATTCTGCCACTTCACTATCTGATACTCTCACATATCTAAACACTACTGCCAACTTATCCGTATGAGATATATCTGGTGCAGAATCAATGCTCAGAGAAAAGTATTTAGCGTCCTGAATGTCCTTTACAATATTTTCCTGAACTTTATTTCCCATTATTTCTTCACATATTGTAGAAGACAAATAGAAAAGTTTTCCTCGACATTTATTGCCGTATGTAGCGACATGTGAACTGAGAAAAGGGCCGACTCCGCGATTAGTTCTAATATTCCGCAGTAGTTGCCATTATATTGAGGACTAATATGTTATACATCACTGCAAAACGTTAATCCACGTGATGAGAGAAATTTGATTACTGACACTACTCTCTGCAGAACTTGATCCAGTCTATTCTTATTATTTATTAAGTTGACTTTCCAAAGAACTGTTGTAGTGTCTGGCTACTGTTGGCGGAAGATTATGGAATGTTGGTACTATTTAGTGCGTCTTAGGCGGTGGGTTACTGTTTTTAGGGAGAAGGTGATTGACCCTTGAACGGGACGGTCAGGAAAGAGAGAGTCCCTCGTTTTCGGAGCGCGAGGTGGAAAAGGACGTTGGCCTCGCAACGTAACGGACAGATAAGGAAGAGAGTTGCGTTGGTTTTGAGACTGGACTGAAATTGATACCAAGAAAAGATAGTTCTTGGGTTTTGTGTATTGCGCTTGTGTTTTTACTGTACTGAGAAAGACAGGATTCTGTTCTGTTGACACGACGAGCTGTCCCGTGAAGATAAAGAAAGTAATAAAGACATTACAACTGTCAATTCGATTATGTATACGTTTTCTACAAATAAGGATCTGTGCACACTCCCGATGCGTTGAACTGTTTTCGTGCATTTTCAATCTTTGTGCCGTATCCTTCCATTCAGAAAACCCTTCCAAAAATTGTGTTTGGCAAGTAGATGTTTCACTAAATAGGACGCATGAA